>JAJJMC010010218.1:1985269-2059286 GCA_023531435.1 Papaver californicum
GGTTGGGTTTATTGGCGAACCCAACCGTAACTATTCCTGGATACAAATAGATTTCACCGTTTTGATCATAACTCCTTCATACGATGTCCGATTGACCTTAATTTTTTTGGGTTAGCTTCGTCTTTCAATTCTCTACAAGATAGAAATCAAAAACCTTAAAATATATTTATCTAATTTTACTATTGGGGTTTAAAGATTAGTTACGGTTGGGTTTGGTTTGGTTGAAAACCTAACCGTAAATCTTAATTGAATGTTCATATCCTACATTTGAAGTTACGGTTGGGTTTGTTTAAAAACCCAAGTTTTACCTTAAAACCCAACCGTAAGTCGAAGAAAAATGAAGAACACCATTGTTTTCCCATAGTTACGGTTGGGTTTTGCCTTAAAACCCAACCGTAAGCCATCCCTTGGAGCATTGAGTTTTAAAGTCAAATTTGGGTTTCAAAATCAAAAAAGTGAACTTATTCAATCATTTTAACTAGATTGAAGGTAAATTGGGTCATCCAAACAAAGAAAAACTGAAAATCACACAAATTAGAGAATCCAATTTTGTGTTATCCAGTAGATTTTACGGTTGGGTTTTGGGTTAAAACCCAACCGTAACTTATTCTGTTAGTTTTTGTTACAATTTCAACATGTATTTACGGTTGGGTTCTGCCTAAAAACCCAACCGTAACCCAACCGTAATATGAAGAATAAACCTTCCCCAGACTTACGGTTGGGTTTTAAGCCAAAACCCAACCGCAACTAATCTATAAACCTCAATCGTAAAATTAGATAAATAGATTTTAAGATTTTTTCATTTCTATCTTGTAGAGAATTGAAAGACGAAGCTAACCCAAAAAAAATGAGGTCAATCGGACATCGTATGAAGGAGTTATGATCAAAACGGTGAAATCTATTTGTATCCAGGAATAGTTACGGTTAGGTTCGCCAATAAACCCAACCGTAATTTTGGGCTCAATGAAGCCCAAAAATCTCAAATTTACGGTTGGGTTTATTGGCGAACCCAACTGTAAATATTCCTGGATACATTTCATCGTTTTGATCATAACTCCTTCATATGATGTCCGATTGACCTTATTTTTTTGGGGTTAGCTTCGTCTTTCAATTATATACAAGATAGAAATGAAAAATCTTAAAATCTATTTATCTAATTTTACGATTGAGGTTTAAAGATTAGTTACGGTTGGGTTTGGTTGAAAACCTAACCGTAAATCTTAATTGTAACTTCATCTCCTACATTTGAAGTTACGGTTGGGTTTGTTTAATAACCCAACCGTAATATGAAGAATAACTTAGTTACGGTTGGGTTTCCATTCGAACCGAACCGTAGCATGAAGAACAAACCAGTTACGGTTGAGTTTTTCATTCGAACCCAACCGTAAATTCCATCTGTAACCCAAAATCCTCATTAGCTTGTTTAGTTTTATCCGGATTGTCATCACTACTACTTTCTACACATTTATTAGTATTCTTCATCACGAAATTGAGAGTTTAATCGGCGATAAAATTTTGATTCGATGGAGAAATTTGATTAAAATGGAGAAGGAGAAGATATGGAGGAGATGGAAAGATTTTAATTAAAGGACAAATTTATCTTTTTTTTATTAGGTAAAGGGTAAAATGGACATTTAAATTTACCCCTAAAACATCCCTTAACGAAAAATTGGGTCACCTCGTCTCCTAAAAGAGCCCCTGTATCAGGCTTCTTACATTTAGTCACTGCCGCTTTTTATTACATAATAATCAAAATCAAATCAATTAATTAAATTGAGATGCCCGGTGAACACAAGAAAATGAGACTTTGGGCAGAGCTACTCATCTTATATATACTACTCATATGACTAATAGATTTGAAGTTCTTGGTTTCCTTGACCACTTCTTTCTTAAGAATAAGAGACACGAAAGTCGTTTTTGAGTCTCCAATTCTTCGTCCCAATTGTAGAAATCTTTATCAACTTTCATAATGCCACCTTTCATTAGGGGTTAGTATAGGTGGTCCAACCCGTCAACCTAATCAAATCCATCTGTAATTCGATGGATAGACACCCAATCCGTTTATGGGTGGATTAGATCTGGGTTCATTCTTAAAAATTCATTTAATATTAGATTGGATGCGGGTGCAAGTCTAAAAATTAATTGGACATCCGCATCCGCTAGGTTAAGAGTATTTTAAAATTATGTAAGATATGAAGATCAATTTAGTAACTTATACCCAATAGTTTATCTACTTCGTATTATTCATATATGGAAAGGTTTAGGTGTAAGGTTTATAGCCTGTTTGGATGTGCACTAAGAAGTTAATCTTCGATTTCTAGAAGTCAAAAAGCTAGAAGTCAGTTTGGGTATAGAATTTAAAAACGACTTCTAGAAACAAAAAAATTAACGTTTTGTGAAGTCAAATAGTTTTACTTTTGACTTTTGCTTCTGGTATCCAAACGCGTTATTAGGTTTACATGGAGAGTTTAGTTAAACATGTAAGAATATTTATCTAAAAATAATTTAGGATGTTATAAATCAATAATTGAACTACGTTTTTATTAGTTTTGCTTTCATCTTACTTAAATAGAAATTTTAATCCAAATCTACGGATCCACACGCATCCAACCCGTCCATCCTCCTACCCGCGGATTTCAAACGCACGGATTATGGATCAGATGCGGATAAAAATCTAGCAACCGCCATTTAAATAGATCGGACGTGGATGGCACTAAATCCATGGTTTTCACCCTTGCTCACCCCTACTTTTCATGAAGAACTAATACTTCAAGATGATCATGACTTGAAAACTAGCATATGGTCTAGGCATGGACTCTTTAGAGCATTGGGACACTCTTCTTCAGTAATTGGGATCTCCAATTGTTGAGCTTGATTCTCAGCAGTCTTGTTAAAAGCATTTCCGACCAGACTTTTAAGAATTCCTATATTTTATGCCACATATGATTTTTTGTGTTTCAGTAAAAAAATCTTCTCCAACGAAAACCTCTAAGATAAATATAATAATGAGGTGTTGGATAGTTATTCAGACTTCTTCCAATATACCCTTTGGTTGTAGGGGTTTCCTTAGAGGATGTAAACTTCCCTATCATCAAAATTTAAGGTTATTAATTATGAGATTAAATATTTAGATTTCAAATCAATTGTTTAAAATGTTTTTAACATTTTATGATTGGAGATGAATTTTTTTTCGCCTCTTCAAATTAAGAATTTTTTGTTTCACATCCCTAAAAGAATACTTGCACTTAGAATGTACACCAAATTACCATTGGAGATGCTCTAAGATTCATACTCCGAATACTAGGTCTTACCATGTTATCATTTTTGAAAAGGTTGGAGAAAAAAGAAGTGATGCCATCTTTTATTGTGGTCTTATCTTCGGTAAATGCCTCATCAATCCTCAAGGAAGAGATAGTGTTTTTATGTCTTCTCACCCCTTAACAACCCTGTGAAAAAAATCATGTATTATAGCCACCATCTTGATCCCATTGTAATCTAGTCTAGCAGTAACAAAAGAAAAAATATTGTCTGATAACTTTTCGAAGTCAGATTTCGGCAACAACAAAACAAAACTATGTTGTCGAGTGTCGTTTAAACCTTGAGAGCTGGAAATGTTGTATAGAGTTAGATCTAGGCCCACTAATAAACATGTTTAGTCTTTGTCTTATTGACAATGAGTCAGACAGTCATCTCCTCTGCTCGTCTTCATAGGTTTTGTTTGTACCTCTATAAAACAACCATAAAACCCGCTAATCAATCCCGTTTAGCTAGTGTTCACTTCCTCTAACCTCAAATAAAGTTTCAGAAGGTTTCAGATGTTTTGCCTCCCAAATTACTTACATATGAAGTTTATCTCAGAATTAAGGTTTAACATAGACTATATAAATACATGGGTCTAAAACTCCAAGGGAAACTTTTTTTTATGCTTTCTAACCTGGAGAAAACTATTGTAAATCTTATATCAATAAAACATCTCTCCTTAAAGGGATTCATTCGTGGATGTAGACATAACTCGTCGAACCACTTAAATTTTTATCTCTTTTATTTATTTTAACTCGTGTTCTTATCTTGTTTTCGTATCATCACCATTAAATCAATCGTATTTTATGTTGAAAGTAATTTTTTAGTATAAACTGGCTTTTCAATGAAAAAGTCTAATCTAGTGGTGATTCGGAATATGGATGTAAGGGATGTTTTTTGTAATTGGTTGTGTTCTTATGAGAATTGTTAATATGTCTGTTAAAACCGTAAAGTCGGATATCCTGAAAACTAAACTAATTTTTTTGTGAATAGATTATACATATTTTTCTGGTTGGTTTGGACGTTGGTGGTGGGTATTAAATATATACGGCAGAATCAAGGAGTATCAGAAATTAAAAAGGAAGAAACTGAAGACTAGGGTCGTATAACATTGATTAAGTTAAGATACCATGTTCGCAAATCGTTATGTTTTCGATAGTTCGTTGCAATAGCTAAATGTATGAAGATCTTACATCACTGAAGAATACTAATCATTTTAACCATTCTTACAAGAATAGAAATGCATGGCTCGAATTCCTAGAACAATTTCATGATTATCAGCGTCGCCTCCAAATCTAACTAGTATCTGAATTCCCTCTTTTTCATGCTTTTCCTCCGCCAATGAGCATAATGGAACCGCCACCAACTACCAATCCTACAATAGAAACAGAACCACTACCAAACACCCAACCCCCTTTCTCTGCAAGCACGCCTAAGAAAAACCCTTCACAACCTTCTTTGTTTATCTACTCGAGAGAAAACACTCATTACTCATCCCCTGTTACCGATGCCAGTAAAAGCAAACCATCACCTTCATTATCATCATCTTCATCTTCCTCTTTTATATCTACTTAATCCTCCTTTAACCAAAAAGATCCCATATTACAAAGCACTTTACATGCTAAAGATTCTATGGAACCTTCCCTAAATCAACACAAAAAGGCCAAATCATCATCCAATAATACCACAATCCCACCACCTTCTAATACCCTTCACCATCAACACCCAAAAGAACCCAAAATCTACCATCTCACTGAAAGGATGAAGGATCTACTTCATGCTCACAACAAATATTGTCTTGACTAAAAGTGCTGGCAGGTACCCTCAAATATCAAGGACTTAAACATGCACTAGACTGAAAATGGTCCCCTTTAATATTCAAACACCTTGAAATTTGTCCCACACAGAGACACATACAAGATTATTTTCTACCATCAACAAGATAAAAATACCATATTACAACACCAATCATGGATAATTGCAAACCAAGTGCTTATGTTTGAAGAGTGGAGCATATATACTAAAGACCCTGAGTCTTGTTTTAAAACTGTAGGTTTTTGGATTCAACTCCCACAGCTGCCAATATACCTAATGAATGAAATGGCTATCAAAGATCTTACTCATGAAGCAGGAGAGGTCATTGAAGTGGATGTAGATGGTTTGCAACCAAGATCCAAAGTTCTTATTAGCTTGCAGGAGCCTATCCTCCCTGGTATCTTGATGGAGATTGCATATGAATACCTACCCACTATTTGCTTCCACTGTGGGTTCTTAGGGCATGTAGCAAAGGAGTGTGACAAGTTCATTAGTAGTGATCAAACAATACAAGACATGAAAACCCCAAACTTCCATTATCACAAACTCAACTCTAGAGTGAAAACTACAAACCCTAAACTGCATGCTCTCACACATATACCTTCATCATCATCATCAAACCCTCAACCAAAAACTTCATCCTTCCCTTTGCAGACAACTTCAACTCCACATGCCACTCAGTCAATCAATTTAGCATCCATGGATGGTACTAAAGAAAATGCACCTAACTCAGCTACACCGATCCAGCAAGTACCGATCCCAGCCAGCCTAACTGACCAGATGACTTATCAAGGACTAAACTGGGTCCCAGTTCCACCAATTCCGCGGATTCACCCTGTCTACACGGCTCCTTTGTTGCGCCGAAATGAATCTTTGTCACCTGCTATGGTTAAGGGATCAGAACCTTCCTTTTATTCAGATGTTTCTCTATCTAAAATACCAAAGAATGACGGGTTGAATAGACAAATATCTGGCAAGCATGGTATATTTGCAATCTAAATGAGTGAACCTCACCTCTATTTTGGGGGCACCATTCACTGCGGGGGTCCTATATCAGCATCAATAATACGAGAAAGACAGCAACCCAAACCATCAAATGTGAAAGGTAAACTGCCAATTCTGGAGTCATCATTCCAAACTCAACCATCTCCACAAGCACCCGCACCCACACCCATACCATATCAATCCCAACTTCTTCATCACAAACACCAAAAAACCCACTCACCAATTTCTTCACACCCCAATATGCTGAAGTACTCAACACCTACCTCAGTCAAAAAGATGCACAAGTTAAACTGGTGGTATCCCAAATTGGGGGATCCCAAATGTGGCAGTCTCTCACACCCACTCGGTAGAGCCAGCACCTCCAACCAAGTAGCAGCCTTTTAATCCACTGAGAACATATAAGAGACATGCAGAACGTGCACAAAAGCCTCTACCACAACACCTAAATATTCCATCAACACCTTATTTTGCATCACTACCACCACCTCACAAAACCCAGAAATAATGTCCCTTTCCACCCTCCAATCCAGCTCCACCAGGAATTCCTCACCTTCTCGTGAGGTTCCCACATCCAGAACAAGGAAGACAAGAACACAAAGCATAAATTTGGAACAACATCGGACTGACAATATTTCATCGTCAACTACTTCATCATCACCCCTACAGTCACACCAACAATCACCAATCTCAGGCCGCGCTCAAAAAAAACCTGTTTGGAAACTATCTCTGGATGAAGAGAATAAGGCATCAGCATCATCATCGGATCAGCGAGTTATTGGCTCAGACCAACACTCGCCAGCATTATGAATCTTTTAGCTTGGAACTGTCAGGTAGCTCACAATACCTTGACAGTGTCCAAATTGCGTGAGTTCAAGCAATCCTTCAAGCTTGATTTAATATTTTTATCTAAAACCCTTTCAAGTGTGCAACATATGTATTATCTCAAAAAATCTGCTAGGATTCCATGAATGTTTTGCTATTCCATGTAATGGTCACAAAGGAGGACTATGCTTGTTTTGGAAATCCCACCTTAAGGTCCAAATTATTGTTTCTAATCAAAGTTTAATCCATGTGTATATTGTGCCTCCTATTCCAAAGAAACCTTTGATTTCACATGTGTTTATGGGCTACCTCAACCCTCTGTAAGATGGGACGTATAAAATGATTTCAACACCATTATACCTAGTCATTAGCTCGCATGGTTGCATATGGTTGATTTCGGTGAAGTTTTTTCCCATCATGAAAAGAAGGGAGGTAGACCTGTCACCAATTCCAGAACAACACATTTCAACAACCTCATCAACTCAAATGGCTTCATTGATATGGGTTTTAAAGGGGATCCATACACTTGGACCAACAAACAGATGGGTGAAAATTTATCATGGAGAGACTAGACAGGGGCATGTACAATCAACTTTGGTTGGATGGCAACCCTCATGCTCTAATCACTCACCTACCTCGGTTAGCCTCAGATCATGCAACACTCCTACTCAAAGAGATGGCAATACATAAACCAAGAACCAAAAAGTTTAGAATAGAAAATTTATGGTTTCTACATCCCCAAATGAAAGACATTGTTATGCAAGCATGGCAACAATCGTTTTATATCAATCCACCAGATAACCTCCAAATCAAGATGGATAACACGGCAAAGGAACTCCATCTTTAGCATAAACATACATTTGGGCACCGCCTTCGTTAATCAAAGCATCCAAGATGCAGATCCAACAAGCCCAGTCCAATTGTGTTGCGACCACATGCCAACTTCTTCAGTATTCGCTGCAGCAAGATCAACAACTTCGTGACACACATCTGATACTCTCCCATTGCAATGTAGAATATTGTAGGAAACGCACTAGAATACAATGGCTTCAACGTGGGGACCTAAACACTACCCTTTTCCACATAATGGACACAGTAGATCGACACACCAACCATATTTAGCAGCTGCAAGATACTTACAACAATTGGATCTCTATCCCACAAGGAATAGCAAAATTAATCACCCAGCACTTTGAAGCTCAGTACGCTGCCCCACCAATAGATATCGACGAGTCCTTTTTCACCAATGTCCACAACCGTATTTCTCCAACCACGCAACAACAACTCATGCATCCAATTACTGATGAGGAGATACATGCTGCTTTAATGTCCATTGGGTCGGAAAAAACATCAGGACCAGATGGATATACATGCAAGTTCTTTAAACATTTTTGGCACATTGGAGGCCTGAAATCAAAAAGATTGTGCACCATTTATTCAACCATAATCAACCACAACCACCAATCAACCATACCCACATCACTTTAATACAAAAATCCACCACCACACCATCCCATTACCATCCCATAAGCATGTGCAATGTGACATACAAGATAATTACCAAAATAGCAATACATGACAACATAGCAATTGCGGCTGAACTTTTCAATCATACCCGTACTTCATAACCCACAACCATTCCAAAAATTTCCCTCAAATTGGACATCCAGAAAGCCTATGGTAGTCGATACTGGGGATTTATACGGAGGACTTGCTTCGCAACGGGGTTCCCAACCATGTTTACTGAGTACATCATGACCTGCATCACCATAGTCACATACTCTGTCAACATCAATGGTTGTGCACAAGGACATATTTCTCCACAATATGACATTCGTCAAGGTAACCCACTGTCACCATACATACTCATTTTGTGTGCTGAGGTACTCTCTACCAACCTAGGTACATTGGAACAGCAGGGGAAACTCACCGGTTTCAAAATCTCTCGCAAGGCACCTTTCATATTACAACTAATGTATGCAGATGATCTGCTACTAACGTGTAATGCAGATGAAAATTCTTGCAACACCTTTAACAATGTGCTTCAAACATACTCCTCTTCAGTTGGTCAAACAATCAATAAAACAAAATCCACCATCATACACCATCCAAACCAATCACCACAATCCATCAAATGTCTAGCTGATAAACTCATATACCAAACCACTTCTGAGCCATCAACATATCTAGGAGTGCAATTCAAAAGAGGAAGACACTCAAAACACATTTATGATGACCTATTGAATAGGCTTGAGAGAAAGGCGAAAGGTTGGATGGCCAAATTCCTAAACAATAACGGCAGATTGTTGCTAATCAACTCATCCCTAACTCCCACAACCAACCACATCATGCAAGCTCAATTTATACTTATTTATGTTCACAAAAAAGTGGATAGAGTTATGAGGAATTTTTTTTGGGGACATGATAAAGAGACAACGAAACTGCACCCAATTGGATGGGATAAACTCACAAAGATAAAGCTTGATGGGGGGCTGGGCATCCGGAAAAGCAAAGAGCACAATCTGGCACATTAAAAAAAAAAAGATTACATCTGGTCTTCGTTGTGCGATGCCAAATATTTGGATAATGCGGCTACCCACCTGTTTCCCAAAGCCTCAATCATCATCCATCCCTATTTGGAAATGTTTAACTACATTGCGTGTCTTTTGCAGGGAAAACTATTCAATATCATAGGTAATGGACAAACCATTAATGAGAAACCAGATCCCCAACCAAACCCAGAACAACCAAATTCTACCGGATATCAACCCCATGGTGGAAGCAAATTGAACCACACACAAACATCTGGAGGCATGATCTCATCTTCAACTTATTCCCAACAAACATCGCCCATAACATCATCACCATCCATCTCCCATCTACCCCAGTTTCAGACATTCAAATTTGGTCGTATTCTAAGCATGGCCAATACATGGAAAAATCAGGTTACCAACAACTCATTCACCAACATTCAATCAACCTAACCTCCACCACCCCACCACTATCTAGAAACTCTTTACCCCTCCAAAAATCAGACTTTTCTTGTGGAAAGTCACACTTGAAGGACTAACAACCTTTCAATTACTACATCGGCTTAACATCATCAATACCAACCTATGCCCGGGATGCACCAATGCACCAGAAACCGCAAATCATATCTTCTTCCAATGTCGAGACTCAGTTCATATCTGGAGCCTTGTTTTCTCCCATTTGGCACGAAACCCAAATCCACTGGCAAGCACAACTATTCCAAACACCATCCAGGAAGTTTTCACCATGAAAATCAACAACCACCACCAAGCACTATTGGGATTCGTCACCTGGCACATATGGCTGGCAAGAAACTTGAAGGTCTACAAAAACACAACCCAAACACTGTAACAAGTCCTCCAGGTTGCCTTGCTAATGAACAAAAAATACCAATGGGCGCAATGTCACCTCAACCCAATCTTACCAAATGCACCACCAATACAACATCACCGTAACCACAAAACACCATACACGGTTCTTGTTTACTGGGAACCACCGGTACCAGATTGGATCAAAATCAACATTGATGCTGCAATCAAAGGACACCGGTCCCAGAGGTGCAGGCATCATCTGTTGTAACTCAGAAGGAAAATTTATACATGCAATGGCAGCACCTCAGGCATCACAATAACAATCACTGTGGGAACCTAAGGCCTTCTACTCGCAGCAAAGACATCCATTTAGTTCAAATGCCCAAAGTATGGTTTGAGGTTGACTCTCAGGCACTCATTCAGCTACTACAACAACAACAATCATCTACACCGGTATGTAAATGCAATGCTCCAAAAAATCAAACATCTATTCAAACAGATTCAACACATCAGGATCACCCATACCTTCAGAGAAGAGAACTAAGCTACTGACTGCCTAACAAATCAAGCAGTCAATAATCTACTAGAAAACCCACCATCGACTACAACAATAGTATGGGACAACACGTATCCTAACTTCCTTAACCGTGTTGTAATGGATGATAGAAATACAGGACCAACCATCAGGACCGTCTATTTTACTAGCTGATTTTAATTAAATTGAACTTCATTCAAAAAAAATAAAAAAATATGTACTTGTACACGGTACGTAAAACAATAGTTTAAGTTTGAATTTAGTTTTGGTGTGGGGTTTTGTCTATAGTGAGTGGTCTAGTGCATGGTTGTACGCGTACGCAAAGCTTAGACTACACTATTTCTGCTCGATCAACAGAACTTGAAGAAAATTCTATTAAGAGATACTCATACAAGATACACGTATACGCTGCATGCATACACTATTTGGACTTGGTAGTGCCCTGTGGTTGGTAAGGCATTATGTGGTTGACAAGGCTTTAATAAGTGCCTTATGCGGCATACCTCACTCAGCCATTGCTGCCGCCGCTACAATTATATATTGTATTTCAAAAGGTTCAAATATAATATATGCAAAATGTTGAGTCGAACTGTCGAAGAGTCATTTGCACATTAAAAAACAGACAGAAGAAGGAATTCAAAGTTTGAAACTCTAACATAGGTCGGCAGCCTGAAAGAGTACTTCATGTGCACATGAAACATTTCTCAAAAAAGAACTTGACTACTTGAAATTGACTGTTGACTTTACTTATATGAACTTAACCTTATTATTGCAAGAGCCTTTTGCTCAAAAAAGAGGTTGTAGCTTACAAATTTTAAGTTCATTACTTTTAGAGAGCTTGAAAGAAATTCTTTGTTAACTGTCACTGAGATGTAGTCATTTTTTTGGAGATTGAAGTTTTTTGTCCGTCCAGTATAAATTTAGCCTGAATTTTAACCTTTCCTTTCATAATTTTAATAGTGTATGTAAAAATATTCTTATTTCTCTATAAATAAAAATTAATTATAGAAGTAAAAAGTAAAACAATTAGCATTTTTGATTCTAGAAATTCTAAAATTGTGTATCCATATTCCCATTAATTTTTAATTTTTTTTTCAGAAATCCAAAATCAATTTCTAAAGTGGTACCAACAGGCTATATCTATCCATCCAATTTGATGACCTCATCTCGTTGACATTTTTTTTTTACCAGTTTTATATTAAACTGAATTCATTATTAAAAATAAAAAAAAAACTTTGTTTAAATTATTTTAAAATCGGTTACGTGTGTAGTTCCAACATAAATACACGTTCGAATTATGAAATCCAGTTGTATGAAAGATGAACCAATTAATGAGTAGTCAACATCTATAATCCAACTTCTTAATCATAGCCTTTGAGTTTTAAATTTCCAAACTTACCCTTAATCTCTGTCCACTAGTCTGTAAACCTTGATTAGTAAAGGATTTAAATGGGGTGGATCCATCCATATATTAATACGATTCTCACCTGTTTAGAATCAAGAAACAATACCAAATTTTCCTTCTGCTTCAATTCTTTTAAATCATGAGAACTCGAAATTCTCCAATTTTATTATTGGTGTTCTTGTTTGGTATCGCTTTAATTCAGCTTCCATCATCATTCAGTTATAGCTATAGAACATTAAACAGAAAAGAAGCAATCACTCAAATAGAAGAGTTGAGTAGATATTTATGGCGCTTATTATCCAATATTTCTCCTGCCAAAAGGTACGACAGCAATCATCCAGTATATGGAATTTCTAAACGATGGGTACCCTCTCGACCAAATCCAATTCATAATTGAAAACACTTTTTCTATCTTCAAAGCTCCAGAGTTCAAAATTTATATTGGGTAATGTTATGTATGATCCTGAGTTCAAAATTTATCTAACACTAAATTTTTTATCTATTGAAAAATAATTTTTTTGTTTACTTTTCTTCGTAGATGTGTATATGGGGATATTGATGTGTGTTTTATATATCGTTGCCTTTTTAGTTGTGTCACAAAGAAGTATTCTGTTTGTATAGTGTAGTTTGTTCGAAAGGGACCAAAGTTGGATCTCTCTACCAAAGTAAGGATCAAAGGTCACCTGAAAGCCGTCACATTATACAATTGATCTTTCGCAATAAGTTACTCCAGCGGTTTACTTTACTCTTCCATTGAGCTTTGTTGGATACGCATCGGCCTTCTCGTGGTGTATGTATTTGATACCTATTTTGTTCTTGTTCCATGGTGGTGTAACATTGGGAAATGGTATAAAAGCCCACACCTATGTGGATAATTAAGATTAAGAGTTAATCGAACAGTAAACCAATTGTATGCTTCAAAAAAAAATCAATTGTAAATCAATTGTACCTCGAGTAATGTCATATTCTCTAAAAACTTGTATTTATATTATTTTTTTAATGTAAAATTTCTACGGATTCATTCATTAATAACAAATCAAAATTACATAAATATTAAGTACATCAAAAAAAAAACCTAAAGCAACATGCTTGTAATGGAAAAAAAAATCAAAAATTCCGGAAAAAAAAAGAGAAGGAACTTCAAGAAACTTCCTAATACAAGAATGATAGAATCAATTAAATCGCAGAGAAGTAAAGTGGTCTTCGTAACATGTATCGACCATTTAATAGGTTGTCTTCTTAAAAAAGTGATGTTCCAATACGCCCAAAATTTTAACTGAAGAACTGACAATTCCAAAATCCGGTGTCATACTTGAGAATCCATGAAAGACCAAAAGCTATTAAAATAAATCAAAATCACGGCAAGAATCACCAACAAGGATAAAGGCACAAATCTCTCAAAAAATATCCAATCCAAAAGCCTTGTTCTGGGTCAAAAAGTAATCGCGACAAAGCCCAACAAGAACTAACTAACCCTGAGAACAAGAGGTAGGGTTTATCCATAATGTCCAGGGAATAGTTTAGGATTTTTGTATTCATTTTTATTTTATTTTGAATTTTTTTATTTTAGCGTTCAACTAGGTTATTAACCAGAAAATGGCCGAATTGTAATCTATTTGAAAACAGAAGAAGGATAGTCTATAAGTTGTTATTTTAACCTAACCAAATGCATCTTTTGATTATCAAATATTTTTATTGAAAGAAAATCATATCCAGCTAGGTTGTTTATAGTCGTTTAATTCAAGTTGTTGATCACCGAAGAACATTAACTGAATACGACACGCTGTGTTAAATACAACCTTGCTGAATTTAAAGTATTCTTTAAAATGAAAAATACTTATTAGAGGTGGCAGGTTGGATTAAAAAAAAAAACAAAGTAGAATTTGGATATATTCAACGTTTTTCCAAACACTTTCAGAAGAAGAAAAAACGAATTAACGAATAAAAATTGTAACAAATAAACGAGTTACTTGAAAGTTGTCTTCTAATATAAACCATGGTCAAAACTTTTCATATTTCTTTGAGGTATTTCCCCTCTTGAAAATTTCTCTCGGTAATAGCCTTTTTTTCCTCAAAAAATATTTCTGTTTTTCTTTGTCTTCTTCATTTTAAATCTAGGTTTATTCGGTTTTAAATATGAAATTTAATATCTTCTGAACAAATTTTGATACCATTATTACTACATTTGTGTAACTATATAAAAACTGCATTTTTTTACGGAATTAGGGTTTGGTTATTTGTTTTTATTTTCTATTTCAGTAAATAATATTTCTATGGCAATTCTATGTCATATGGTGTTTCTACGCTTTTACAACGATTTATTATACTCCTTGGTGTTTTTCGAAAGGCGTTTATAAAGATTTTAATATTCAGTTTGAATGGATCATTGAAGATAGTTTATTCTAGTATGGTGTGAGTCTAAGTTTCCACAAAGTTTGTTGGTTATCGACTTTTATCGTGATGATGATTTACCGTGCATATTACTCTCCTTTTATGGGAGATTTTAACTTATCGAAGAAAAATAAAAAGACAAACGCAAATGGCAGAATCGGAATTCAAATGACATCTTCTTAATATTATTAGTTTCTTATGTGAAAATTATGTTTTTGATACTTATATTGTATTAAAATGTTTTTATGATACATGGTGTATGTATTTTTTTCCATGTCTTTCATCTCTTATATATTTGATCTAGATTTATTGAAATTGATAAATTTACTCCTTCAAAAAAAAAATATGTTTAATTCGATGTAGGATTAAAAGCTCTTTCACAAATGTGAGGGTTGATTGAAACTTGTCAATAAGTTTATTTTCAGAAGATCTCATGAAATTATGGTTATCCTGTAAACAACTTCACTCTTCACGCTAGATTATAGATTATGATTTCATCCTAGATTAATAGCAATTGCTAATTAATATGTGTATCATAACAAAAATCATATTTCTTTGAAGGAAAAATAATGCATCCTCGTTCTTGCAATCTCTTATAGCTAGTTATTTTTCATTTTTTTTCAACATAATCAATCTTTTTTAAACACCAATTAATGATATTCTAATTTGATTATGATGAATATATATACGTATTAAAATTTTAAATATATGATATCACAAATTGAAATTAATAAAGAAATATCTTCATTTATATATGTTTGAATAAAATTAGACTAAAATCATAAAGATCTCTGGGAAACCGTTAAAAACAGATTGAACATGTAGAGGCAATGAAAAAGTTTTGCTTTCATTTCCCCGGAATGGAGCACTAAGTTACTTACGGTCTTCAGCAAGCAGGAAGCGGAACAAACTTTCTAGAATGCAAGCAAGTAGCTATGCTACCAGCAGCGCCCGGGCTTTCGAATTCAATTATTTACAATTCCCTTTTTTATAATTTTAATATTTTTAAAAATATTGTTTATATATTATATATTCCTTCTCAATGTTATTTTCCAATTCTTTTCTTTTTTAAGGATAAGGGCTCTAAAGAGCCCTTAATTTATTAAACTACCTCATTTAGATTGAGGTTTGAAGAGGTACAACATAATGGATAATTAGCATTCCACCAACTATTTACATTATCATGAATAACGCATGAGCCAGAGAATTAACATTTTTCAGAACAAATTGGAATTTAACATCTCCAAAAGAAGTAAGGGATCCTCTAATTTTCAAAATGATTGATGTATTACTCCAAGGAAAATCCCATGAATCACCCAGCACAACCTTGGTCACATTAGCAACATCACCTTCTATAATAATTCTGTCAAAACAGAATTTTCTTGCCAATTCAATTCCTAATTTACACGCTAAAGATTATGTCGAAAGAGGAAAAGTTGCATCAAAAGTGATATTACAACAACCCAAAAACTCCCCCCTATGCTCTTCAGCAATGACTCCAGCTGTTCCATTGTTGGGAATGTCATCTATATCTACGTTGATTTTGACATTTAAATTAATGAAGGAGTCTATTGTTGGTGCATAATCCGCTAATCATTTGGCACATTAATTATTATTGTGTAAATCATAAATACACAGGTTGAAATCTTGAGTAGCATTCCTAAAAATAAGATTTATAGAAAAATTTGCATCGGAAAAAATTATATCATTACTCATTTTCTAAATTTTCCATGAAATACGAACTCTCAGTTTATATTTATGATCCAAGTTAATCTTCCATCCAACGATCAAGATTTTATTATGATTTTCAGGACATTTTGTATCAATGTTCACAAAAAATGCTGAAGGCTGTGGGATTTGAACCCACGCCTTTTCGGACCAGAGCCTAAATCTGGCGCCTTAGACCACTCGGCCAAACCGTCCAATGTACTGAGTCAGTGAGTAGTATTCCTTTGGTACCCAAGTTCCAGTTCCTTCTAACATTTTCGTTACTTATAACCATATATACCATGGCGGATAGTCCTAAATCTTGGCCCAATAAGAAACTAGTTCGATTTCGGTTTTCTTGACAATGAGTCAGCCCTTAGACTCGTTCTCATAGGATTCTTATTGACTTGTACAAGCTTGACCATTAACCAAAGAAAAGTCTAAATCCGTGATGATTTGTAATTTGGATGTAAGTGATGTTTTGACAATGCCAATGGCGGTATTCTTATAAGAATTGATTGTATGTCTGCTGAAACCATAAAGTCAGACATTACGAAAACTATTCTAAATTTTTCTGATCTTTTTTTTCTTCTTCTTGTTGGTGAGTATTAAAATACTTGTACACGGTGCACCAATAATTTGATTTAATTTTGGTGTGGGGTTTTGTCAAATCAATAGTGATTTAGTGATTTTATTATCCGTTCAGCTTGGACTAATTGTGTCTTCTGCACGCAACCTAAGTTTTTCTGCTCAGTTCGATTATCAACAGAAGAAAATTCTATTAAGAGTTAAAATATGCGTATAGATTTAAACATAGTTAGGTAGTATTTGACATTTAACTACTATTAGTTTTTGTGTTTACAGCTACGTATACGCATACATAATGCACATAATGGCTCATAAAAACTTTATCTAATCGGGTTGGTAATTGCATTGCTGTTGGTAATGCCGTAATGCATATTGTGGTGGATGACAAGGCTAAGCAAGTGATATGCCTAATATAGCGATTGCTGCAAATGAAAAGGACGATCTTCAATTTTACTCACCACTCGAGTACCTTATTTGGTCCAAGGTCGAAAAAAATCACCAATAACCCTCCGTCCAAAGAAAAATAATATTTTTGTTATTTTATAATTTATCCAATTTTTAAGTAAAAATAAAAAAGTGAAAATATAAATTTTCCTATGATAAAAATAGTACTTCTTATTGCCCTTTTTAAAAAAGTTTACGTACGGCGAACTATTGAACTGAAGACTTATTTGCTAATACCATATAGAAAACAGGAGAAGTAATTCAAAGTTTCAGACGTAAGATGTATGCCGGCCACGCGAAAGAGTGTTTGGTCACTTTCGAATGACATATATTAGTATTTATTTCGTCCGTTGATTTATTTTCCAGTAATAATTTTTAAGTCCTAACTGTTTGACCCTACTTAAGAACTTAACGTAACATCCGGTTTGAATCCATTCTATTTCAACATTTTATTAAGATAAAATAATTCTACAGTAGATTTTATTAGAAGAGAGTTACGTGTGTTGTTCTAAATAAATACACGTAGGATCACACCAGAAAATCCAGGAAACAAAACAACACAAGAGCAAGAGGACCCAAAATCATACAACCTATAGAGAGAGAGGATCAATAAGCAAACGTTTCTTGATAGCAATTACATTCCTTCAAAAACAAGGGCGAAACCAAGTGGAAAAGTTAGATCTAGGGTAGGCC
The DNA here is from genome assembly GCA_023531435.1 of Papaver californicum. Lineage (NCBI taxonomy): Eukaryota > Viridiplantae > Streptophyta > Magnoliopsida > Ranunculales > Papaveraceae > Papaver > Papaver californicum. The sequence goes on from JAJJMC010010218.1 coordinate 2,003,316, forward strand.
ATAAAAGCAACAAGTTCGGTTTCGATCTTGTTGACAATTAGTCAACACTTCAACTCGTTTTCGTAGGTTTCTTGATGACTGTGTACAAGCTTGACCATTAACCAGTGAAAAGTCTGAATGGGTGATGATTTGGAATATGGACGTAAGTGATGTTATTTTTCAATGGCAGTATTGTAATGAGATTTTATTTTTATTTTTTCCTTTTTTTTTTTTTTAAAACATGAGAATTGTTAATACGTCTGCTGAAACCATAAAGTCAGACATTCTGAAAACTATTCTAACTTTTTCTGAAATGATTATATATACTTTTCTTGTTGGTTTGGAAAATGTTGTAGGTGAGATAAAATACATGTACACCGATAATTCGTGCTGGGTTTCATCTGCACTGCAGTAGTGGTTTAGTGATTATTTGCGTAAAGCTGATACTACTTGGGTCGTGTCGAGTTATGGTATATCCCAATAACTCGATCAACAGAAGAAAAGTCTATTAAGAGATATAATATACGTATAAATTTAAACACCGTTAGGTGGTTTTTGTGTTTATACTTTATTTGATACGTATACGCATACACGAATGGCTCATAAAAACTCTTATCTAATCGGGTTGGTATTGTGGTTGGTAATGCATATTGCGGATGACAAGGCTTTAATAAGTGCCGTATGCCTCATTTAGCAATTGCTGCAAATGAAAAGGATGAACTTCTATTACGGTACCTTATTCGGTATGAGGTCCGTCATCAACTAACGCAAAAGAATCACCATCAAAAACATACTCCATTTGTTATTGCCGGTATAAGCCCTTATACATACTTACCGATATTTCATGGCACTTGAAAATCAAATGTCTTTGAACCGATGTTTCGTCGGTTACTTAAAGAACCAAACCTAACATCCAGTTTCATCACATAACTCATTGATTTACTTAAAAAATGAGTTTACTTGTGGTACTACACACAGTATGAAATCCAGTTGTAATAAGAATTTATTTAACCAATTAATGAGAAGTCAACTATAATCTAACTTACGGCCTTTGAATTTGTGAATTGCCAAATTTACCCTTAGCATCTGCCCCCTGTAAACCTTGATTAAATGGGCATTAAAGACATTTTATCCTAAATGAAACCAGTGGTCTTGGACTCTTGGCCTTGTCTACATTGCAATAGTTCTTGCCGGACCCATATATTAATAGACTCTTCACCTGTTTAGAATCAAAGAAACAATTCCAAAGTTTTTCCTTCTGCTACAATTCTCCTCTCTTTTTCATGGTTTTATAATCATGAGAATTCGAAATTCTCCGATCTTATTATTCGCTTTCGTATTGGTTCTCGTCTTAATTCAGCTTCCATCATTCAGTTATAGCTATAGACCACTAACCAGAAAAGAACCAACCATACAGATAGAAGACTTGAACAGATATTCATGGCGCTTATCATCTAAAATTTCTCCTCAGGAAAGGAATGACAACAACAAACATCCAATATATGTAGTTTCGAGACGAACGGTACCTGGAGGACCAAATCCACTTCATAATTGACAAGAGTTTTTCTATTTCTAAAGCTCCAGAGTTCAACTCATCTTCAATGCAAGTTTTCATACTGTAAAATTCTATAATAGTGTTGTCTTCTTTACTTCTTCGTCGTAGATGTGTGTGCAGTGTGTAAATAGAGATAGTGATATGTGATTTATTTATTATATTGTCTTTCTATAGTGATAGCTGTTAGTTGTTCTTGTCTGGCCTGGGTTATAATGAAATTTTGCGTACTAAACAGAAATAGTGTTAATGAACACATACAATTCTTATTATGAAACAATCATTTGTGCAAGAGTTACAACTTACAAGAAGATATGCATTAAGAAAGGCAGAATAAGATCTGACAAACGAAAACTTGGGGCAGAGAAGGTTAGACAGCAAGTTCAAGTAGATAGTTAGAAGTAAATGATTAGAATAAAGAGAAAACATAGAGAAATTTAGTTGGTTAGGTTGATCATGTTGTTTCAATTGAAATTGCTAATGTTCCAATATTATATTTCAAGAGTTTGTGTAATTGAGTTGTTCATATTTGTTTACTCTCTCACCCGAACTTCTACAGCTTCGTCTGCGTTCGTCTTTCTAAGAACTAGAGCTTCCTAAACAAAACAGACCGTACCATCTTTCTAAGAACTAGAGCTTCCTAAACAAAACAGACCGTACCATCGTGCTAGTGGCATGACCTAAATGAGAGGACTCAAAGAAGTCTGACGGGGGATGCCAAATCAATCAGTCTATATCATGAGCCTAAGAGTATATGTCAATCAAGTTCAACTGCATCTAGAGGCCTGGGATTTGATGCTCCTGCATCAAGACTGCATCTTAGGAAGTATTGATGTGATAAATGGTTCTGGTTATAAAATGATCTCATTGCTATAGAATCTATCCTCAAACCAAAAAATCTAAGTTACTATGAAAACGGATAAACTAAATTTAATGTTGTTACAACTAGCAATCTGATTGAATAGGGTTAAAGCTTCTGAATATGGTTGATTTTTTAGATATTGGCAACATCTGCAGAAGAGATTTTCTAATAGAATAATGAAGGATAGATGCATCATATGTGGAACCGACAAATCTCATGTACAAAATTATGTATTATTTATTTTAGAAATGTATACAGCTTGATGTACATACATTTATAAGCAAGGGAATATACAAGAAACTATAAATGGACCACAATTTCACATGAACTTTGATGTACTATAAACAAATAATGATCCAGATAATACATTTGCCAGCAAGAACACACTGTTATTGACATTCACAGTGCATACAAAGATCGAATATATGAATTTGTGAGATAGAAGTCACCAACCTCTTGGTGGGTCTCCTTGCAAGAAACTGCACGCACATATTTCTTTGCTATCTTTTTTTTCTTTTGGAATATTCCCCGATTAGGTCAGCAAGGAAAGAGACCCACTAACCGTCCAGCTATGCTGATCCAGCTACATAAGTTCAGTTCCAACGGGATCAATAGTAAAATCTATTGCCAGTGTTTTCTGTACAATTGGTGCAAATTTTGAGGTCCACATCTGCATCAGAAATTTAAAGAGATTAGGAAAACTCAATTGTTTCGTTTTCAACTTTGGAGACTCTGGAATACCAATAATTTATTGCATTCATAACGTAACGCAATTGTTTTACACCTCATAATTGAACAAGTACAGTGTAAGGGAAGGGGGAGTCCAGAAAAGGTCAAAAAATGGGCCAGAATTCATGGTATCGACAAACTAATGGTAGGTACAGAACAAATGTTGGAATCAGAAACATAAATCGGATAAGAACCCGAAGTGGTACACTACCATAGCTCATATCCTAAATATCAACAGATGAGCCAAGATGAACTTTCCAGCCATTTCTATCCAATCCAAAAATGATATGGCGAACAGTATTTCATCATTTGACACCCGTGAAGTGGACATATGTGAATGCAGAACCAGGAATGCAGAAATATCCCTACAAACATCAGTTCACGCAGTGCACACAGTACTGCAGTAAAATTGACCAGAACAACCAATACCTGAGACAGAAATAAATTATTTTCAAATGTTAAAGTTTTCGAGGGAGAAAGTTTCTACCTCTCTGTATTCCGAGTTACCAACAAACATCTCAAAGGCCTCAGCTGCAAGAGCATTATAAATATTAGCGTGAACAGAACAACACAAATGTAGATGTCAGGAGTTAAGTCGTGAAGGAACCTTACATGATCGAAAGCGTATAACTACAGCATGTGAGTATTCTTTACTGCTGAGGTTGAAATTGGAACCTGAAAATAGAATATGTAAGGATGCAAGTACGGCATCAGTCGAACAAATCAAGAAATGCATCATTGTCTTTTAGCTTTATACCTCGACATAAGGATTTGCATCACAAGCAACATTTGTATCCAAGGAGACAACTGAAGGCGGAAAGCAATACACTTCATGGATATTTTCAGTTTTCTAATCTGAACTCACCTTGAGTACATTGTACAATCAAGGATGGAAATTCTCTGGCCAAATTTGCATGCGCAAGCAAAGCGTCTTCTATGGGCTCACCACGTTCACTCTCCGCAACTGAAATTAGAAGCATGAACTCCAGACCGTAATTGAATTCCTGTCCTAATTCAATGCATTATTGTTATAAGATTATAGGTATAATTGTTACTTCTTATTGATTACTACACACAAAATTCATGATAAGTATGCATCACAAAATCAACCTGTCCTTTCCTAAATATGGGCAGAATGTCATCTTCTACTTCAGCTTCGTAATCCACATAACGCAATTCCTAAAAATTAAAAAAGAGATATCGATGGTAAGTGCAAACAACGGCTCCAATTAAGACTACGACCACTAACTAAATTGGTGCATCAATTCAAAACTGAAATAAGATACAAACAAGAGAATAAGTGAGTGTTTACATGGAAGGCCGTACATGGGAGTAAGGCATGACATGGTCCTTAAGAACTCCCAAGTAGAATGTATTCTCATAAAACTTCACAAGATCTTCCTTTCCTTGGAAACGCATGTACACCGCATGAGTGTAACCATCAAGGTTCTGATTCCGGGCACGGCCTAAAGAATTGAATAAGATATCTAAATAAATGAATTTCTTCCAAGGTACACATATGCATAATTACTTTAGGTGCCATTCAAAGAAGTTTAAATGTTAATACACCTCCAAAACTAGCCAAATATACACAGACAAAACAATCTTTCATGAAGCAAAAGGAAGAATCTTATTATAAAGGTAAGTTAAGACCTCACCTAATGATATTGCAATAATTCCACCCATCTGATACTGAGATGTGTAAAGATGATCTAGCATATCTTTCTCATCTTCATCCGATAAACCCTCTTTCGCTTTCAGCAAAGTAATGTGATCCACAACTTTTCTGTAGACTTACCAACAGTAAATTTAATACTCTAATGAGTCTAATTTAAGTATGCATACTAAAATAATAGAAAATCCCAACAGTAATTGAATCAAGATTATCAAATTCACTTCAGAAAAGAAGCAAAAAGTAGACACCTTTTCTTTATGAAATCAGAGTTATCTGAAGAATCTGAACTCAATCCATCAGAAGCTGAGAAACCCACTCTAAAACCAAGCTCACCAGAAGACCCCCATTTCTTAGAGTCTGAGAAAATCAATTTCTTCTGCTCTCCTTTCCTATTCCACACTGAAAAACTAATTTCAAAATCAAACAAAACACTAAAAAATATTCACACTAACTGAAAATAATGGGTCTGTTCAAAAAGAACAAAAATTACCATTAAAGTATCTGCCTGAAGTGTATTTTTGTGACTGAGAAAGATTGGAGCTTTTAGAAGTAATATACTGAGAAGAAAAAACAAGGGTTTTAGGAATGGAAATGTGGGTGTAAATGATCATATTGTTTCACTCACTGATTGTATCTCTTTGCTGCTGCTGCTGCTGTTTAATGTTCATTTTGCTTGGCTCCCTAATTTTGTAATTAAAAAGGGGGGTGATTTAGGTGAACAAGGAATGAGTAAGATCCACAGGAATGAGTGGACAAGGAACAGCAGAATACTTCACCTATTTATATCATTTGAGGACCCCCCAAAGCCCCAATAGAAATTACAATCCCCATTTGTTTATACTCTTTCGCCTTATGCAGCAGTATAAAACAACGTCACCTGACTAAACAAACCCCTGCAGCAGTTCTCCCACACTAAACATCGGTTACCATTTAACCGATCGCATTTCTTAAAATGTAGAAGAAAAAAAGTATTGGGGCGAGAGAGGCTCGAACTCTCGACCTCAGGATCACTCTATGTAGCTATGAGACCTACGCGCTAGCCAACTGCGCCACCGCCCCAATTTGTTTTCTCAGTGCTTCAAAAATATAGTCCCTATTAACTAATTATCAGTATAATGTTGGTATCAAAGAAAATAGCTCAATCGATTAAATATCTCATTTTATTCGAATAAATCTCTCTGTATTATTGCATTACTCATTCGTTTCTTTTAAGTTGTACAACAAAAAGAAATTGTATGTCCGGTTATTGGCCACAGAGTGACGGTATTTTGGTATTACTATCGGCTCAATAAACTCAATGCATCGAGAACGATTTGGCCGCATTTCTACTTTTTAAGTCTATCAAAACAAGTTTCTGTCTGAACAAACAAAAAAATCTTAATTCTATCTTCTTTTTCAATAATGCTCTTAAAGCCAAATCCTCTCAAGCTCTTGATCCAATTTGTCAAAGTTTGTTCCCAACTCATCATCACATTCATCTCTTTTTGTGTCAGCATCTTTTTCTTCCTTATTTTCTGCCATTCTTTTCACAGCTTCAAGTTCCTTCTTCATGACCTTAATCTAAAAACACAGAGAAAACATTTCAATAAGAAATTCCAAGTATTCTCGAACGTGCCCCAATTGAGTGAAATGCATCAATGCCATAATAAGGAGTGTCACAGTTGAGTGATATGAGTAACTAATCTTTTCTTATCTATTGTCGCCCAAACATTATAGCATAGCAATACAAGGCATACCTGATTTTGTGTTTGCCTATATTGCTGCACTATCTCTGATTTAAGCTGTGAAATTTGATCACCGTGTTTCTTCTGCTCATTTTGCATCTCTTGTTTCAAACGCAAAACTTCACCTTCATACTTTTCCCTCTCGTTTCTCTTCTCTAAATGAAGACGATTGATCTCTAACTGAAGCATCTCGACCTCTCTCAGCAGTGCTGTGGCATCAACACTCTGAAACAATAAATTTAATGATGAGTTAGATATATAGCACACACCATGATCCACGAATACTGTAAGCTTTGGCAGTCAAAGTAGGAAAATGGTGTACCATGCTAAGTGGGGCTAACGGCACGATATCTCCTCTGACTGTTGTATTTGCAAGATAGATATCCTGATGATTTCCTAATAGATGAGATTGATGCATAAAAAAAGATGTGTCATTATCTTTGGTCAAGTGTTGTTTCTTCCCATCATCCAGATTTGGTGCAGGCTCCTCCACATAAAGCTTTGGTTCACCAATGAATTCATTTTCAAAAATCTTTACCTCCATGCTTACCACAATCATTTGCCTGATTCAAATCGAAGTCACAAATTTGAGTTTCATCTACTCTAGTAAGCGGTTCTAACAATCTTTAAGAAAAGTGGAAATGTAAGATGAATTACTAGATAAGCAACTTACATTCCATTATGAGCAGTAGGGCAGATATATTCGATTAATTGAACAACACTACCCGTCTTCAGTTTACCAGATAAAGTGAGATGGTTTAGAGACTGAGCAAGTATTGCTATCTGCATATGTAATCCGTCTGAAATGAACATGAATTGTTTCTCTTCAATACTTTGAAATGTATGAACAACCTGAACAATGAAATTTTTTTCCTTGTGTCCTTTAGCAATCTTCGAGATAGCTCCCGTTGTTAGAATATTTTCTGTGGCCTCAGAAATTGGGCCATTGTTATTATAGTCATCATTTGATCCGAGAGAATTGTTATTTGTAGCTGGCAGCTCCATCTTTGGTTCTCCTGTTGAAGGCAGATAATTGGTTTGGAGTGGAAGTATAATGCCACCATTGTTGCAAGGATGAGGTTTTCCGTATGTGGTACCATATTTGTTTGTTAATGTAGGCTTTAAAACCGCCATCTTCATCACTATAATAGTCCTGTATGATCAGATTTCAAGCCATAACATTAGTATTTTAAATTTATAATATGAAAAGAAAAATCAGAGCATGGAAATGATCACGAATTTCACTCATATCGTAAATGATTCTTAAGAGGGTAGTGACATATCAAAGATCTTTTGGTATGGATTTTTACATACACGAAGAAGCTCGAATGTGCAGTCCTCTGTTGGCTCCCCAGCCCCAATTGGTCTGTCTAGTGTTGTTTCTGTCATTGGCAGGGACAGGAACATCTAGGTGACTCTGTACTCATCATGTTGGATATCAAAAATATCATTTTTGGATATTTTTATCTCGTAGGATAAGATGGGAAAGAAAATGACAACCAGAACCAGCAAAGATTTGATGAGCCTACCAATCCAAGTAATAGGGATCTCACTTATGAATGCTATACGAGTGAATTAATAGTTTTTACTGCTTGATTGATGACGCTAAAGTAAGCCATCAACCATAAATTCTGTAACGGAACAGAATTCATGTGGTTTCCTTTTATAGGAATACGTGTCCTAAGTTTAGGGGTGTATTGTATAAGGACACTTGGCAGATGCTTACCTGGCCGACCGACCAAAAAAAGATTTTCATGATTTTTGTACAGGTAAGTAAGAATCTAAAATCAATGATATTCTCAATTTCAAGTCAAAATTTAATGTTCCTTTTCTGTTACAAGTTAATTTTCATGATTATTTATATTTAAGAGAAAACGTCTAATTGCCCAACAAATAATCATAAATTATCTAATTAATCGATAAACGCATTTATAAAATATTTAGAAGAACTCGATTACAAAATGTAAGAACTAAATTTCATTAGTATAAATAATCAAATTTGTTAAGTTTTTCTTTTTTCTAGAAAAATTAGATTGATAATAGAGAGAGGACTTACTTAAGGTGATTGGAAATAAATGGTTGATAATCAACTAATTTGATAATAGAACCTCTGATGATCAAACCGGAACCGACGAAACCATTCAATGAATTATCAACAAAAACAGGAGCTCTTTTACTACCATCAAAAATCACTATACAGTAACTGAAGTTATTTTGTTTATTATTTGAGATGTTATTGATATGAGAAACTTCAACTACTGGAGTACATTTTCTTGGATATCTAAATATTTCTCCACTAATCATCGATGAAATAATGTATTTTGTTAGAACCGGCTTTGGATTATTGATAGGTCCAAATGGAACGAAATTATTAGGATTAGGAGGAAGTGGCTGATTTGGTTGATGATGAAATACAACATTTGGTTTGTGATTTTGGTTATTTGGGTTTTGATGATTCTCTTTATTCATGGTTTTGAAAAACTGGATATTGAGAACAGAGATATTATTGTAGGTGGGGATTGAAAAGCTTTTGGAGTCGCAGAGAGTTAGAAAGTTAGAGTTTATGGTTATGAGGGGTTTTTTAATAATGAGAGAAAGGAGTAGGCACGATTTTAAAGGGTTTATCATCTCATCATGATACAGAGGGAAATAAGGAATGTGGGTTCTTATAGAATGTGTGAGTGGGGGATTCAGAATGAGCCCAAGATTTAGGGAGGGAAATAAATGGACTACCGTATTGTCTTATACGTATTAAAAAGAAAGAAAAAAAAGTAAGTACCTTGGTTGGTGTAACCTTATAGTATAAAAATAACCTCTAATATATTAATATCGATATATGTATATATATCTAATATTAGAAATTATTTAGCTGGAACCCACCGTTGATAAAAGGGGTTTACTATTTTCAAGATGTAAGATTTAGATCGTGTTGAATGGTGAACAAACCGATGAAATAGAGTGGTGAATAACACCTCCGAATTTGTATATTCAATATATATTTTATGTATTTATTAATGCTACTATTTTGAAAATAAATTGAAAATTTTTAAACTTTTATTAAGAATACAAAGAACAGTTGGGTTACAAAGTGGCGGCCTGAATTTCGTCTTGAGAAGTTGAGGGGGATAAAGAGTGGTGAGGATTACATGATCTGTTTTTAGTTTTGGGATAAGTAGCGTTCCGGATTTTTTTAATAAAACCAGATTGGATTATAAGTGGTTGTTGGGATTTCATTTGGGGAAAAATACATGGGTTATAAGTGATTGCTGAGATTTCGTTTGTGAAAAGATAAAGAATTGTCGGGATATATTTTGAGGGGATAAAGGAGGGCTAGAATCTGTCCAGGGGATATGTAAAAAGTGGTCATGATTTGTTGTAGGGTGTACATAAAATATAAATGGGCGGCATTTTTTTATGGATAAGGTAGATAAATATATGTGGTTCAATTCATGTTTCTCCGAGCGGTGCATAATCAATTCAATAACCCAACCTAGTTTTGTGGAACGAAACCGTTAAAATCACATCACCATCGGTTTTCTCTTCCATTCTTTGAATTCACAATTACTACTTCATTTCAATCGATCAATTTCTTATTTTTCACCTCAACTCTTTGTACTTCCAAATATAAATTTTCTGTATTTGTGAACATTGTGTCGATCGAGCAAAACCATTTGGTAGTCAATTCTTTCTTATTCTTGGCTATGATTTCAATCCTGGATTACTATTTTCATATGTACTCTTTGAGAAAAATAGCATACTGCTTTCTTTCAACTGATATAATTTTTTACAGACCCCAAATCTAATTTTTATTTTTATTTTTTGCAGAAAATAATATGCAAAATTGATTTTATTCCAGGTATATGTCTCAATTTAATTCATGATGGTTGTTTGTTGTCTTTGTTTAATCTTAATTTTCTATTTTTCATTATTGATTCTTAATAATTCACATGAAGATTCCCTTCTCATTTTTATAGGGTTGGGTTGTTTTCTAAAAAAAATTGATCAATTTGATATGTTGATCGCAGAAGACGGATATCAAATTCAGTACAAAAGTAAACAAGAAACTACCTTTTTGATGGAAAGTTGATGTAAGGTTTCTATGTCCATATTTATGTTATTTTTAATTCAATTTAGAGATCATGATATCTTGGATTATGATTTGAGGGTTTTGTAAGTTACTGGAACTAAACCATCTTTTCTTTTAGATCCGAGGGTTTTCGTTAGATTTGTATCACCCTGTTCAGTTCACTGGCTGATATTTTCTGATTAAATATCTGATACATGGCCTTAAGCTTTGGGTATAAATTTGGTTTTACTTTTGTGTATATGATTCAAGTATGCAGGTGATATAAGTTGTTGATTTTGACCAGCAAACTAAAATGGTTGTCGAGCTTTATGGTCATATCACAAAAAACATTCTGCAAGATGTTATTCAATTTATCATTTTATCTTTATGTGATTTAATTACGAGTTCACTGCATACCATGGAAATACCTAGGAGAATCGAAGATTGATGATAGAGTTGAAGGTGCTTTCGATGAAGCATTGAATGAGTTTGGTAGGCCATGGAAGGTGAGATTGTAGAAATACTTTGTTCCATATATGGTTATCTTCAGATCTGAACTACTTTCCTCAATCTGACATAAACTCATATGAATATTGAGATTTCAGGTATCATCACAAACTATGCTGGAAGATAACAGCAACACTTCCAGTATTTTACCCTGTGTGTGAAAGAGAATCAATCCAGGAGTTGACATCGTGCAACTCAAACAATTATCTAGGCAGTGAATCCATTACAACAACAAACCAGCGTAACAGTAAGTGATTGATTCCTTCAATACATGGTTACTTTTCTCTTGCATTTGTAGAATACTGCTGATTCTATCTATGAAATTCTCAAAATACAATCACATAAAAGAAGCCTAGCACAACAGACCAGTCGGCAACGTGAATGACTAGAAAAAGAACGACTAAAATGGAACAAGGACAATCATTTGTAAGCCAACATTATTATTATTCGTAATCTATAAGCATTATGTTACCATGTAATGGTTGCCGCATATACTCTAATACAACTTTGTATTTTTAACTTTGTAGATACATGCTCGGTATAGATGGACCCAATGAGAAGAACTTCAGAGAGAGAAAGGTAAAAACATCGCAACATGTCGTCAACTATTAATTTTAGAATATGTTATTCCATATCTACAATAATCTTTTAAAAATGTTTAATCAAACATATATTTCTCTTTATACCAACACAAAGCTGAGTCATGCCAACCTTTCTTTTTCAATTTTTGCATATATAGAACCATATTTGTCTAATTTTGAAAACAAAATTCCCTGCCTTTTTTAAAATGATTGACACAACCCATAAAACAAGCTTAATGTAGAGCGTGGGTGTTGTTGGTCTTTACCGTTATGCTCAATGATGTAGAGTACATAATATGATTGACAATGTTTGAAAACTTATGAACTTTTGATTCTTGCCCATTTCTATTACACCCTGCTTATACTTATGTTGCATGATTTATAGTAAGCCCTGAATGTGATAAATACTATGATACCAAACATTGGGTCATTTCCAATCGAGTGGATGAAATCTTTGCTTTATTTGTTTTTTATTGTAGAGTCTTCTGAAATTTCTTTACTAGACAGCCCAATCCAAAATACCACATAATGTTATAGAGCATTCCCTAATGTCCCCTTTAACTTGGTGGGTATCTTTGCAGTTAAGGTGCTTTTAGGTGTGTCACAGTGTTAGCCTATGAGCACAATATCACTTTTATTGTTCATTTAAAGAATGTTGTTGATTTATAATATATATTTAATGCTCTTCCTTTGTATTTAGAAACTGATTTGTAGTTGTTTAGATTCAGTTACGACATTGTTTAGCTAAATGATGATCCAATTAAGTTGATGTTAGTGGGTTCATTGTAATTCTCTTCCCTCAAAAGAGCAGATGTTGACTGGAAAAGGAGACTTATTCGTTCCAGCCAAAAGCATATATGTTATGTATGTAATTATTCTTAGGTACAGTGAGTACTTAATTGTACTCCTTTTTGTTAACTTTGTTTCTCTCTTAAACTTTTTGTAGGGGTTATAGTCGTGATCCAAGAATGCTTATCAGCTTCTATTTTTTTTTTATGCTGGCATGCTTCAAACTCCACGCTGATTGTTGTACTAGTTTAACCAGGTCAGTTATTTTTCATCAAGTGATATCTGAATGTAGAAGTGCATTAGTTTGGAGAGATCTCCCATTCAAAAGTAAAAGTGTATGGATATTTCTTGACTACCTGAGGTTTTACTCTTATTGTCGTTTGTTGGATATCGTGATTGCATTGATACCCATTACCGAAACCTTAGAATATGACATTTTGCATCTTGGTTACCTTGGTTTCGCTCTGGTATTCTTTTGTTTGAGGCTTGAAATTATAAAGAGGAAAATTCAAATCTTCAAGTTTTTCCGCATGTATAACTTTTATCTTATAATTTTTTATCTTGCTTATCAGTTTCCTTTTGTAAACAATATTACTTAGGGCTACACAGGAACCGACCCGAAAAACCGCACCCGCCCGAACCCGACAAAACCGCGGATTTTTAAACCGAACCCGCCCGCCACGGGTTGATATACGGTTTTGAAAATCAAAAACCCGGTTATCACGGGTCGGTTTACGGTTTTATTATAGCACCCGCCCGAACCCGCACGTATAACCCGATTGATATGAGCCATTGATTGAGATTAAAAGTATTCATCCTAGCCATCCATATACTTACCAAAAGAAAACCTAATCTTTTTAATCCATTCCATCTCGTTCTCTTCTCCGCCTCCACTCTTCGCCTTCTTGAAAATGATGTTTAATCAATTCATCTCGTTCACTCTTCTGCTTGATTAAGTTTCATAGTTCAGTTGAATCAGTTTACTTCTACTGTTCAGTCTGTTCTACTACAACACGTTAAAGAATCTTAAGGTTAGTTCATTAGGTTGAATTGGGTTTTGTCATTGAAGTTGAATTGATTCATTAGGTTCTTTTAGATTGAAGTTTAGAATTGTTCCTTGAATCGTTGTTTTAGTTTAATGATTTTGATTACTTAATAAGTTAAAAATCCATTGAAGTTTCTTGCTCCTTCCTGTTCCCTATGATTGAAAGCTTAGCAAATTTGGTCCCATAAAGGTAATTCTTAAACTCTCTCTTTTATCACTCTTTCACTCTTTCCCTGTGATTAAAAACTAGGTTTATTTTTATTTTTATAGTGATATAGTGAAGGATTCTTACTTGGGTTTGCTTGTATAACGGAGAGCAACTTATCTGAATTCATTGGAATGATTATGTAGAGTAATCTGCTAGGTAATGTTTTTTCTTTTTTAGTTTTTGTGAGAATGTTGGTGATTGCTGTTGGTACATTTGCAATGTAAGGACTGTCATTCTCTATAGAGTTACAAGGCTATGTTTTAGGTTTTCCATTCCGGAAACAATCAGGTAATGTGTGTTTGGGATTCTGTGAGGATTGTATAACTAGACTTTGTATCTCCTTTTGTTGGTTCCATATGATTATCGATTTATGCAAATGACTGGATCTAATTATGTTAAATTGATATATGATGTAAGATGTTGATTTAGTTTCCTAGATTTCTTAAGAATGAAAATTGTTTCATTAGGTTCTTTAACTTCTTTTAGATTGAAGTTTCTTGCTCCTTCATGTTCCCTGTGATTGAAAGCTTAGCAAATGGATTTTACTTTTTTCGTTTACTCCATATTTTTCAATGGCACCCTGTATTCCAACCTCAAGTTAATTACTGTCCAATTGATTACAGGTGAAGGAAATAGAGCAAGAAGCATATTTGGCCCAGAACGATGGGAACAAAAAGCCTCAAAGCAAACTAGTACTGTCGATCTTTCAAAGAGACTCAAGTCTCGTGTATCTGGTAATTCTAACATCCAAAGGTCCTTTTGTTCCAGCAACTAATATGTAGAATAGTTCAGTAGTTCTTCCAGCAAAAAAAGGTCATTTTGTTCCAGCTTCTGATGTTAGGCATATCTGTTATGTTACTATTTGTTGTGTCTATTTTCTCATGTAGTGTCTTCGGTAGACAGATGGACAGTACTCATTTTAAATCTCTTACCTCTATACTGCAGTTCATTTTCCATTTCCATCTTACATCATTTTCTTTTATTGAACTCTGTATGGTTTGCTATTGAATGGATAGTGTTTACACTGATATATTTGGCAGATAGTACTTGATATTCCTAGAGGTTTCTTTTCATATGTGCTTCACTTATTCTATTTTTCAATGCAAAACTGAAAACATTTTCTGTCTGGTTATACGGGTTAACCCGCAAAATAACCTGAACCCGCCCGACCCACCTGTGGACGGGTTGGTATACGGTTTTGAAAATCAAAACCCGCCTCTGGACGGGTTGGTAATTGGTTTTACCCCAAAACCGACCCGCCCGCCCGTTGCGCAGCCCTAATATTACTGGAGAGAATCCTTAAAAATCGAATACATCTACGAGATGATTGGATTATGTATTATAAATATGATTACGGGTTTCGTATTGCGTCAAGATATGCATTGGTTGAGATTATCATATTTATGTTAGTGTCACTCCAGTCTTACATGTTTTCCTCCCAAGAGTTCGATTCTGCATCTAAATATCTCTAGACATAGCAAATTGGTGTTATAGTGCGTGAACAAGAGAAAAAAACTGCATAGAAAACTGCTCAATTGAAGTATATTCATAAATATGAATAAAAGAAACGTCAGCTCAACTTGCAAGTAGAGAAGATTAAATTAGAGATGTTAAACCTACAAACCCAGCTACATGGTATAAACTCGACAGTTAAATGTGTTAATTGTTCTTCTGAACGTGAAGGCCTAAGAAGAAGAAAAAGAAGATACACTTTTTTTCCTACTAATGGAAAGACACATACTCTAGATAAGGAGAATATCAACCAGAAGCAGGACCTAAGTTACACTGTAGATTTTTTCGTTTGTTTGTGTAACGAGTAAAGTCTGTCATCAGTGGGATCCATGGGTCATGGTGTTGGTTCTCCAATTTGTGAAATTAAGAGCTTGGTGAAGACACTTTTTTAATGGATTCAAATAGAAGAAAGAATGATTGTTCGAAAGTCTTTTGATTTTTGTTGTACAGTTGATAGGTGATGGTGTATCTTAGCCCCGACTGTTTGTTCGTATTTATATAATGATTTCAATTTTCTTCCTTACTTACTCACAGCTTCCTTTTTTGCATAATTCTACTTTTATAGTAGTGTGAATAGCATAATTAGACTTTGGTACCTGGGTTTTGACCAGATTTAGTGTTTTTACTTACATTTGTCCAACGTTAGTGTTTAGTACCTGGAATCACTGTTCACCCGAAAAAGAAAAAAACAGATTATGAAGGAAGTTCACGGGTGACCATTGATTCCAGGTACTAAACACTAAAGTTGGTCAAATGTAAGTAAAAACACTAAATCTGGTCAAAACCCAGGTACCAAAGTCTAATTAACCCAAAAAAATAAAAATATGTAAGTCCACCATAGTAAGTCATCATAAAACGAAACATAAAAAAAAGAAAAAAATTAAACATGATTATGATTGTGATTATAAGGTTACTTAAGTTTGTATAGACATGGATATCAATATAATTATGCTCTTTAATGTTCCAAACTGCTTCAGTAACACTACATATAAAAACGCCACTAATACACTACTTAAGCAGAGGTAATGGGTATTTCTCCCCTTAAATAAGTTTTATTTTATGTTAGCAATATGTGTTTATTGCTTTATAAGTTTGCTTCTTCTGCTCATACATGTGTATCTTAGCCTGCCATTAACCAAGAGTTTATCAATTAAACAAATCTGACTTCGTCGTTGTCATAAAACTCTCATAGTAGGACAATATTTTTTTCAAAGTAGGGAAAAACATAACTGCTTTTGCTTCACTCCATAAAGCTAGGTTGGGTTATTCATATATGTCCTGAAGTTGGGTTGGCGCCTTGGCCGTTCAGTAGTAGTTATTGTTAGATGAAATGCGGTATTCGTATATTCGTGTCTTGATTACCTATTATAAATTTGTATCCAGGACAATGAAAGCAACCAAATATAAAATGACAAAGTGTAGCCACATTTAAAAGGGAACTCGAACTAAGTAGACCTCATTAAGCAATTTTAGACCACAAATGATCAACAAAAACATCATAATTGATTGTTATATACGAAGTGAGTCGCTCTAACTAATTGTACATCTTCGGATATCCAAATTTCATGCCAGTTGCGGTTAGCTCAAAGTAGTAATTGTAAACCTAGGTATACCCCTTTGTCAATTCTTACATCAAATGCATTAGTTTTATGTGTTTGTGGTGGAATTGATCTTGAATGTACAATTTGGCTTTGAAGGGATGAGGTTCATTGATCATTATTGTAGGTAGCCTAACAAATTTGGTTTATGGTTTTTGAGTAAACATATAATACAAAACAATTGACTCAAGTAACTCGTCACCGATGGAAGATTGTAATTCACAACTATTTATAGGGTGAAGTCCTTTTTTTAAATGTTTTTTTTAATTTATATGTTGGAGTAGTAATAACAATAACATGCTGAAGAGAAACGCTGAGGCTTCGCACTACACCAAATCGACGGTTTTGAGACATTTATTTCCATTGCTATAGTTTTAAGGGACACATGTAAGTGTCTCAAATCGTGCATCTTGAATATTTGAGACGTCTTAAGCGACACTTTCTGTGTGAGCCATTATTGCTATTCTGGCTAATTAAAGCAACGTCTAAATTAATTCAGAGACGTTTAATTTATGTCATTTAAGTTATCTGGGACACTTAAATATCAGTCTCAATATTTTTTCCACATATATTTTTTTTGCTACGCATATATCCGTCTTAAAATTAAATTAGCTTAAAAAAACCCTAATTTTTCCCCAAAATCAAAATTTCCTGCTCCTACACATTTGATTTTCTGCACCTGGATATAGGCACCTAGTTATTTCATCTCAATCAAATATGAAATTAATTTAATCAATTGTCGCATCACATGTGAATCGATTTATACAATTATAATCAATCATTCTCACAATCACAATAGCAAATGTAAGATATATAACTGCAAGTCTGGCAATATAATTTGGGATCAATATTTGAGCATATTTTTGTATTCAATAGCACGGTACTTCTTGTAAACTTGTTCAAAATCAATATCATAGGACTTCTTCCACATTTTTATAAGAAATTAAAAAAGGAATTACCTACAACTTGTTCAAATCAATATCTTACTTATCCAAATATCTCTTCTTTATTTTTTTTTTATAATGCCACCTGATGTAAAGGTAACATCTGTTGGAGTAAGTTCAAATTACAAAGAAATAGGACAAAAAAAAGACTAGATAAAATGCAAAATAAGATGACCTAGGCAGTAAAAAGATGCATTCTTTAATAGTAAACATGAAATTCAGAGCAACCAAACAAGTTTTCTTATCATGCGTACAATTTCCAGACATAAAGGAAGAATCACCTTTGCTAGAGCATCTTGTTCCAACATCTCCATAAGAACAGTAACAGGGACTAAGCATTTCATTCACATCATCCGCATAACACGCCAAACACGTACCATAGTTAAAAACCAAAGACAACAACAAAGTTTGTAACATTACCAATTTGGTAACTCTATGAACCAAAACATATCAATAACATTTTAGTTTTTCAACTTACACATAATGATTTTGAGTTCAACAAAAGCAAACTGAGCTTCCACTTCCTCGAGACTGAAAAAAGAAATATCATTTTTCAATAAAAGATAAACTGATCTATATAAGAATCAAAGCAACAACCATCAAGCATAAGACATGACCCTAGTCCCCAAACATCACGACAAAAAGAAATGGAAATGAGCTTACTGAATGTGCCAAAGTATAGGTTTTTATTAGTGAATATGTGTCTCAAAACCAACAAATACTTGGAAAAATACAAACTTCCACTGAAAAATAATCACAACCAGAAATATAATGCGAGAGTACTAGAACTTGTCATTCCTCGAAGAGATTCTGATTGCTTTGAGTTTGTACAGAGAAGATAAACGCCAGAGTTATACCAAAATCTCCTAAAGTTCTTGGGACTTTTCTCGTTGTGCTCAGGACAGGTTGGTTGAAAAATCTATGGAGTAATCAATCTGATGACATCTTGTGTGGAAGAGGTTTCAAATATTCAGTTTTTTTATTAAAAAAATAAGCATATCAATAACTGGATAAATCACAACAAGAACATCAAAGATGGAAATGTGAAGAACTTACAAGCATTCCTAGAACTATAAAGATTTCTTCGAGAGAAATCAATCGTCCTTGTATCTGACTTGGCGTAGTCTCATCAATGTATATTAGAGCAGCATGCGATTTCCTAAAAGCATAACAGGAAACTTCATATTAAAATTCTATTCATTCTTCAACAACTTGTGTATGTACAAATCACCATGGAATAAATACTTTTGTATCTGTCAACAAATAAGGAAATTGGATAATAAACTAAAGCAAAACAGTAAAGAGATCAAGTGTGCTTCTACACTCGTGTCCATAGAGTTTGCGAGCATATGCACGCTGTGAACACTTTGTAACATTATTATGAAACAAAACAGTAAAAGAAAAACAAGTTTGTAGATCCATAATAATCGAATGTTGAGACTAACATGCATCAAAAGTTTAAGCAATACTACGAGTGAGAAATGAATGCAATTATTTGAGTTCTAGAGCAAAATAACTTACAACTTCAATTTGTACTCAAATGCTATAGAAACAGAACAATAAGTGTATTCAGTCATCTAGAGTGGTTTCTAAATCCGAAAGTCAGGCTAAAACCTGCAAAATAAATCTTGAACTTAATGCATATATAAAAGCATTATATGCAAAGGAAACAAATAATGCCACAAAATCAAGTTCATGTAAAATAACTTATTATAATTTAAATAAAAAACAACTATATAAAACATCAGATCAAAAGTTATGTTGGAGACCAATTTAGAATGTAATATGCATCTATATATTTTCTACTAACTAAAAGGATTTCAAGCATAATATCTTCCTCACTTAAGCAAGAGATTTAAAGAAACGAGAATACCTCTTGTAGAACGGAATAACATCCTCTGAAATCTTAGAACTTCGGACTTGAGGATAATCTTCTAATAAATCTCAAACTAGGTTGAATAGCCTGGAACAAGAAAAAAAAGATAGTATGGATTCATAAACCTAGACGGTGACACAATAGAGAAACCTATATTTGAGAGGACCATGTTAATCACAATCACTATTATATTACTAGACTACCATTTCTAGAAGGTTGAACTAAACTTAATATGATTTTGAAAAAGTGCAATGTACAATTGTGCAATGTGTCTGTGTATCATACTATCATGAGCCATGAATCATGAAAACAACCAGAGAAAGATGTCTAACAACAGAAAAAAGGTATTCTCCTTCAGGTCAGTTTTTTTTTTAAAGAGCTTTGAACATTTGCGCCAAGGTGCACTACATCGTTGTTTTCTCAAGCACCGACACTACATATATCTCTTATTGAGTACCATCTTGAATATAAGAACTCATTATAAGTTTGTTGTAGTTTCTCGCTGTCACAGACCGGAAAATTCTGCCTCCGGCGCATTGCGATGGGCATACCAGAACTCGCCGATACGTGATTCAAAGGATATAGACCGAACCTTAAAGATTAACTTCTCGATATCGTATGCAGGTATATTTGTCTTTCCAAGCATGTTTCGCAAGCATGATACTCGAAGCGTAGTTTCCATCCCATTCCAACTCACCCTTATGCTACAAAGGGTACACGACCATTAAAGCCAATGGTGGATGCCTTTGGCAAGCATCACCTAATTACGATCATTTTACAGGCCTAACTCATGCCTTGGAATAGCACCTAGGCCATTTCAAGCCTAATATTTTGCTTCCTCTATTTTGCTTCGTCCATGTGTTGGAGCTTGCACTGATCTTGCTCTTTCCAAGGGTGCAATATCCAGGCACATGCCACTCCATGCCGTAATGGTTGCTAGGAGGTATGAAAAATTCATCGAATGGAATTACAACTACCTCATTAAGGGTGGCAAAAATCATCTCTTGACTTAGCATTGCCAAGCCAGATGAGACGAGTTACCAGAATGTCGCAATCACCTCTAAATTAGATGATATGAACGACAAGGTGCTAACCTTAATGCATTGCATTACGGATTCCTACGTACCCAACCCGTACCTTGAAGGGATCAAGCATGACCGTAGTTCATCAAAGGGTCAATTCGAAAGGAACAAGCAACTTAAGTTCTATTAAGGCAAAACCAACATCATTTCTAACTTCATTGCAAGGCCAAAGGACAAGCAAAGCCTAGACCGTATAGGCCAAAGGAACTTTCGCAAGGTATGCACTAGCTTGTGCATAATGCATTATCTAGTACACAACATGGATGAATGATGCTTTTGCATAATCCAAGCTTTATGGCTAAGCTACATGCATATTGATGCTTAAGCATCAAGTATGCTCCAACGTATAGGCTACATCGCATATATATGTGCATTACCGCTCAAGCACATTCAAGCTTTATCGTTTAAGCTATAAGCATATTGATGATTATGCATCAAGTATGATCCAACGTATAGGTCACATCGCGTTTATATGTGCATTACCGCCCATGCACATTCAAGCAAAGCTCCCTCCCTATATATGTTTTATTCGCATTTTTACAAATAAATATAAGAATAGGAAGTGACATCCATCGACTGCACTTAGGAAAAAACGCCAACTGGTTGGCGCCTCCTAGGAAAATCCGCTAACTGGTTGGCACCTCAAGGAAATTCCGCCAACCGGTTAGCCAGCTGCTGGGCTAATCCACCATTAAGTTAACATGAAGGCTAATTGTGCTTCCTGGTTAGCATAACTAAGCTGCATCGATTTCCAACCAACACCTCCTCCATATATATGTTTTATTTGTATTTATACAAGTGAATATAAGGAGGATACGTGACATTCATCTATTGTACTTTCTAGTGATGCATTCTCAATTATGCATCACGGCATAATAATACATTAGCACTATGATGCGCTCTCTATACGCAACATTGGTTCGGTGGTGTATTTCGATCATGCATCATGGCATAATAGCGCATTAGCACTATGATACGCTCTTTATACGCAACATTGGTTCGGTGATGCATTCTCGATCATGCATCACGGCATAATAGCGCATTAACACTATGATGCATTCTCGGTACGCAACTTTGATTCGGTGATGCGTTGAATCATGCATCACGGCATACTAGTGCATTGGCACTATAATGCACTCTCACTTACACAACATTAGCTTAGTGATGCATTGAATCATGCATCACGGCATAATAGTGTACTGGCACTATAATGCCTTCCTGGATACGCCACATTCAATGATGCATTATCAATCATGCATCGCGGCATAATAGTGCATTAGCACTAAAATACATTCTCGCGGATGCGCGTCAAGGCCATTAGTACCTTTCTCGGGTAAGGGTCATTTTTGACTTGTGATGCATTCTCGATCATGCATCACGCATAATAGAGACTTAGCACTATAAATTCGAGGGCAAGGCATCCACACCCTGATGCAATCCCAAGCAATCTTTATAAGCTTAGGGTGAAGTTTCATCCCAGGTCATGACACGTCCCTGAGTAAGATTCATACGGCAATTACAGGTGTTACATTCTTACCACCTTCAAAGAATTTTATCCCCGAAATTTAACTTAAAAACTATTGTGGAAAAGTTTCATCGATTAAGGTTTCCTATGCATATGTCCCATTCCATGATGCACAGTAATCCTGCAAGGGTTCAATGTTTGTTAGTGATGACAAATTAGAACCTTCTGAATATGTGTCACATTCTGCATATCCCAGAATCCTAATGGGCCTACAATTTCCATAAACGCCGATTGAAACCTTCATAACATACGTACCATACCGCATGCTCGAGGATCAACAAAGGTTCTATAACTCTACCGAGAAAACTCAAATTGGATCCCTAAACATGCCTCCCATACCACATGCTCAAGAATGCAAAAGAATTTACTCAACAAGAGATCTTAAGTGGATGTCCCATACCATACACTTAAAAATCCCCACAGTTCACAGACGTTGAAAAGAGTCATCACGAATTGATAAACAGTTCCTAGCGTAGTACTGTGAGGACCAAACTCTAATGCCAAAGCAGTCGGATGCAAGTCATTGTCCCGTACGATCTTCCACTCGTAAGTGGGTGCTAGCCAACCTGACAACGCACATCGTTCCAGCGACGGGTGTGGATGATCAGTCACGTGCCAAGGGTAGTCGGATACCAGCCACGTTCTAAACGGGTTTTCTGGCAAACTCACAGAACTAGGTCAAACTCATCCAAATTTTAGAAGAGTAACTAGTAAGTTACAATTTCTTTTTATATAGGCACTTGACCTTATTTATCCATTCTATTTTCGCACAACAGTTGGCCCACTCTTTTAACTTTTGTATTTCCTTTGAAGGAAAACTTTGTAGTCATAATACAAAATGCTCACTGACGAGTCCAAAAATCACAGTCCCTAGTGTTTTCTCGGAACTTGTTCTGATACCATTTGTCACAGACCAGAAAATTCCGCCTCCGGCGCGTTGCGCTGGGCAGGCCAGAACTCCCCGATACGCGATTAAAAGGATGGAGACCGGATCTTAAAGCTTAACTTCTCGCTATCGTATGCAGGTATATTTTCCTTTCCAAGCATGCTTCGCAAGCATGATACTCGAAGCGTAGTTTCCATCCCATTCCAACTCACCCTTATGCTACAAAGGGTACATGACCATTAAAGCCAATGGTAGATGCCTTTGGCAAGCATCACCTAATTACGATCATTTTCAAGACCTAACTCATGCCTTGGAATAGCACCTAGGCAATTTCAAGCCTAATCTTTCGCTTTATCAACTCTGCTTCATCCATGCACTGGAGCTTGCACTGATCTTACTCTTTCCAAGGGTGCAACATCCATGCACATGCCACTCCATGCCGTAACGGTTGCTAGGAAGTATGAACAATTCATCGAATGGAATTACAACTACCTCATTAAGGGTGGCCTCTCTTGACTTAGCATTGCCAAGTCAGATGATACGAGTTACCATAATGTCGCAATCACCTCTAAATTAGATGATGTAAGCGACAAGGTGCTGACCTCAATGCATTGCATTACGGCTGCCATCGTACCCAACCCGTACCTTGAAGGGATCAAGCATTACCGTTGTTCATCAAAGGGTAAATTCGAAAGGAACAAGCAACTTAAGTTCTATTAAGGCAAAGCCAACATCATTTCCAACTTCATTGCAAGGCCAAAGGCCAAGAAAAGCCTAGACCTTATAGGCCGAATGAACTTTCACAAGGTATGCACTAGCTTGTGCATAATGCATTATCGAGTACGCAACATGGATGAAAGATGCTTTCACATAATCCAAGCTTTATGGCTAAGCTACAAGCATATTGATGCTTAAGCATCAAGTATGCTCCAACATATATGCTGCATCGCATATATATGTACATTACCGGTCAAGCACATTCAAGCTTTATCGTTTAAGCTATAAGCATATTGATGATTATGCATCAAGTATGATCCAACGTATAGGTCACATCGCGTTTATATGTGCATTACCGCCCATGCACATTCAAGCAAAGCTACCTCCCTATATATGTTTTATTCGCATTTTTACAAATAAATATAAGAATAGGAAGTGACATCCATCGACTGCACTTAGGCAAAAACGCCAACTGGTTGGCGCCTCCTAGGAAAATCCGCTAACTGGTTGGCGCCTCAAGGCAATTCCGCCAACCGGTTAGCCAGCTGCTGGGCTAATCCGCCATTAAGTTAAGATGAAGGCTAATTGTGCTCCTGGTTAGCATAACTAAGCTACATCGATTTCCAACCAACACCTCCTCCTTATATATGTTTTATTTGTATTTATACAAGTGAATATAAGGAGGATACGTGACATTCATCTATTGCACTTTCTAGTGATGCATTCTCAATTATGCATCACGGCATAATAGTGCATTAGCACTATGATGCGCTCTCTATACGCAACATTGGTTCGGTGGTACATTTTCTCGATCATGCATCACGGCATAATAGCGCATTAGCACTATGATGCGCTCTTTATACGCAACATTGGTTCGGTGATGCATTCTCGATCATGCATCACGGCATAATAGCGCATTAGCACTATGATGCATTCTCGGTACACAACTTTGATTCGGTGATGCGTTGAATCATGCATCACGGCATACTAGTGCATTGTCACTATAATGCATTCTCACTTACGTAACATTAGCTTAGTGATGCATTGAGTCATGCATTGACATAATAGTGCATCACGGCATAATAGTGCATTGACATTATAATGCCTTCCCGGATACGCCACATTCAGTGATGCATTCTGAATCATGCATCACGGCATAATAGTGCATTGACACTATAATGCCTTCCCGGATACGCCACATTCAGTGATGCATTCTCAATCATGTATCACGGCATAATAATGCATTAGTACTAAAATGCATTCTCGCGGATGCCCGTCAAGGCCATTAGTGCCTTTCCTGGGTAAGGATCATTTTTGACTTGTGATGCATTCTCGAGCATGCATCACGTGTAATAGGGTCTTAACACTATAAATTCGAGATCAAGACATCACACCCTAACTGCGGGTGTTACACTCATTGTTGGCATTCATTTCAATAAATTTTGTTTCATTCTCGGATAATAAGAAGTGCTAAGAGACTAAGTCAGATCTTATCGATAAAAGAAAATTATCGTTAGAGAAACAAGTTACCTCTAAATCTTCCAATTCAATATCAGGTTGCCATCCCAGATTAGCAGAGGATGCTAGCTATAGGCCGGCTTGTTGTTTTGATCTTTAAAGAACCAATGCCTATAAACTAGAATTAAGACACATCCGGGTAAAAGAGAGTCAAACACATATAAGGTAATTACCAGTAAAAATAGATATTCACTCATAGTGGTGGGCAAAGTAGAAGAATCAAACAACTCAGATACCGTTTCCATGAACGACAAATCAATATTTCTCTACACCAAAAAGCCTATTTCTCTATTATTATCCA
This sequence comes from Papaver californicum, assembly GCA_023531435.1. NCBI lineage: Eukaryota > Viridiplantae > Streptophyta > Magnoliopsida > Ranunculales > Papaveraceae > Papaver > Papaver californicum. The sequence continues at coordinate 2,028,992 of JAJJMC010010218.1, forward strand.
AATGTTGTTCTCCTTGAAAGTACACAATGTTCACCCCCGTTGTCTTCACAAATTGTTTAAATTCATCAACCTCCGGATTCACTAATGTCTGAACTTGAAAAGTCATTGAAGCAAAACACAAAGTGAACCACCAGAAAATATCCAAGATGCCAACACTAGCACCAGCACAACAACCCGCTAATACATGCTACCACACCACCACCCACAACCACCACCATTACTAACAATCACCACTGCCGCCAGTAATAACCACAACCACCATAGGGTACTAACCACCCACTACCACCGGTACTAACCATCACCACCTCAACTCTCTATACATGTTAACCCTATAGGTAGGGTACTCATGTGCCAGTTACCAGCTAATCAATGATATGCTAAAGCAATTTTACGGCATTGCAGATCACATAAAAAGCTGGGAAACAATACGATCAAAATAGTTAAAATTAAATCCTTTAGATCAAAATTATACTTACAAGTTACAACTCAGTGACAACTCAATAATCTCCTTGTACACAACAAGTAACGCTAGACCAAGGAGGTAGATCGCCATCTCCACATGGATCATCTACAACCCTTGCATATACCACCCTCCATCCAAACGATGCCTTGATTTCGTTTAACGCTTTCACTTGAACCAAAATATAATTACTCGATGTCAGAAATCGAAGTAAACAGGTTAGATATGGAGTTTCGAAAACACAAATCAGAACAAGAATCATCAAATGCATAGTATAGAAAACATAAAAAGAAAAACTAAATCAAAAGATTAAACATAGTAACCCCTAAAATCAACATAATTTATGTCATAGGAAACGTATACATACCGAAAATAAAAAGGAAAATAAAGAAAATAAGTTAGTTTAGAAGATTTACCTTGTAAACAATCATTGTTACATGTCATCCCTTTATCATTGAAGAGCTTTATGATTTCTTAAGCAAACCCCACCTATTTTCTTCCTCGAATCTTCAAGACAATGCGAGTTTATCAAGTACATATTTGTGTAAGATTGTACGTTTGATTGAATTGATCGGATGTTGAGAGATACGAAGTAATACTACTAATCGGTATGGATGAATTATCATTACATTTCGATTTGCAATGGCAAAGTTTGGACTTAGGCTGGGCGATGCTGCTATTCTGTATTGTTGATCGATATGAAGTGCCATCAAATTTCTTCATTGTTTCTGAAGGCTCGTCTCCAACTCCAACTAACAAGTGACTATGTATACTCACCTAGTCGCTTGTTTTAATGGCCTTGAATTTTGATAGTCTCTTGCTCCTGTGCCTTTAACCTGCCCATCAACAATCATCAACAACAAATGGTACTCACTGACCGCCACTTTGATGAACAAATGTAGTGCTCATGCTAATATGAGGAGCAAATTCAAAATCAGCTAGCTATTGGATGTTATTAAGGATCAGGACATTATTTGGGATCCAAGGATGGAAAACATAAAACCGTTAACAATAATGGATGACCAAAATCAGGTGCGAGAAAGGTCTAAGAAAAGAAAAAGTAAAACAAATAATAACTCTCGAACGAATACTTAATATTTGTTAATATTATGACGGAAACCAAATATTTATCCCACGTCAAAGACGAATACTGAGTATGTATAAAACAACTTTTCCTGACGAATATTAGGTCTCCATCTTCCATTTCTTAGCTATAGTTGGAATCAGATATATATACTTTACTAGCTAAGCTAAAATTTTAAGTCATATTATAGCTAAAAAATGACCCATAATAGTTGGGCTTAGTTATAATATCGCCAAAGCTAAGAGAAAACACTCTTTATAGGGCTTTGCCTAATACAATTACAAGATCTTATCCATACATCCATTACTGCATATGCATCTTGAAACCCCGTGTGTCCATGCGAAATTACCAACGATTACCGACACTACACTTATCTATCAATTACTATATATATAAAGGGGACTCCCCTTAGCAACAGTATTTTGAAGCTCTAAAAATTTAGACCATTTTGCCCCTAATCAACTAAAATTTCCTATGAATAAAAGTAAAGGTATAACAGTAATTTAATCTGTTTATAAAGTGACTTTTATAGATAGACCCAGTTTTTTAAATAAAAGGAAATTCTTTTGCACGTGTGAAACATTCTAGTTAAATGAAGTTCTAAAAAACCCTTCACAAATTAATTTTCACAAAATGGGTCACTGAAAGACTCATCACAATTAATTTTCACCAGGAGGAGACCACCTCTCAAGGTTGGATGGTAGGGGTGTACTTGCAAGTGGTGGTGGTGATTAACAATGAACTGATGTACAACTGTAATTGACCCCAAGTCTACAAAGGCTACTTTAGTCCGAAAATAAATGAAATTTATAAACAAATTTCTATGTAGAATGTTTCAGAAACAATTTCTCATAAAACTATAAACAATCCAGAAACGATGATCTTCATTTATACTAACCCTTATCTAACACAAGAAGCTGAAGAATAGTTGTATACAGAGGTAATCCCCAGATTTTAAGAAACATTTTTATATTTAGCATTCCTATTTCTCCCATTATTGTTACTTTCATTTGCATATAGATCTCTGATCTTGGAACCTGGTGTTAATGTCCTCTTTCATGTTTATGGAATCATCTTAGGCTTCAAACTTCTTTTCCTAGACACCAATTTCAGGAAATTTATGTCTTACAGAGCTATCCATCTGAACTGGTAATAAAGTTTCAATTTTTCATTTGACTAATTTAAATGACAACCTGACCACTAATAATACTGGAATTAAATTTTCTGAAAATTTGTAACTTCTTTAGTTGTCTACATTGGAGAAAAGGGGCATTTTGATTTTCATGACCTATTTTTATTATTAGGTAATGGATTCATGCTCATCTCAGCAATTGTTACTACTGTATTCTGAATTTCTGATGGATTCATATTGTGTTTCTGTCATGATGGGTGGGGAGAACTCAATTTTCTTGCTGTTTTTCATGTTATATAATCGTAGAAAGTTGCAACTTGCAAATTTTGGTTAGTTATGCACCAAGTCATGTACTTTCGTTTGCTTGATTCACTTTTTATTCTTTTGCAATTCTATTATTTGATTGTTTGAAGCTGAATACTGGTACGATTTTTACATTAACACAGAGTAATTTGGGCCAATTTTTTGCTGAGTTCCTGGAAATATAGTGACATTAACACAACATTAAGTACCCCTTTTTTAAAAAAGTTTTTCTATATATAAGAAATGGATGATTAAATGCTTAATTGTTTTTCCATAATTGGGTTCAACGGGCTTATTGACGATTGTACTTTAGCTTCAAATAGTGTATTCATTTATAGATGCGTAATATTTTCTAACACTCTCATCGTTCTACATAACACTCCATTCTACATCATGAACATGAATTTTGTTAATTAAGCTTATTATTGTTAGTAATGCATATACCAGAAACAATTAATGACGGTATAAGATGAACTACACACAATTCCGTAATGTTTGTTTTTCAGGTACTTGTGAACTGAAACTCCCCTACTTGAACTCATCTAATGGCTCATGATGATGCAACAAACACTGTGTTCACTGCTTTGTTAGAACCTTCTTCCCAACCCAGTAAAGTAGGTTCGGTCAAGAGAAGGATTCGGCGGAGTGCAAGTGCTCCTATTGATTTCATTCCTCAAGAAAAGGATGATTTCCCAGTTCCTCATGACCATTCGATTTTCTTTAATGTACACCCTAGTTTTAGACAGGCATCGCTGAGTCTGGTTCTGTATCTTGCCGTAGGAGCCATTTGCTTCTGCCTAGTCAAAGATCAAATCAAAGGTCAGAAAACAAATGGAATCCTCGATGCCATATATTTTTGCGTTGTAACAATGACCACAGTTGGATACGGAGATCTTGTTCCAGATAGCGTTGCCACGAAATTACTGGCATGTGCCTTTGTCTTCACAGGAATGGCTCTTGTCGGGTTTTTTCTTAGCAAGTCAGCGGACTACCTTGTAGAGAAGCAGGAAGCATTGTTGGCTAAATGCTTACACATGAATAAAAAAGTTGGTGCACTTGAGCTTTTGAAGGAACTAGAAACTAACAGAGTAAAATACAAGTTCATTATAAATTCCGGTTTACTTTTTTTGCTTATTGTTGTTGGTACAATTTTCTTGACAAAAGTTGAGAAATTAAGCTTGGTTGATGCCTTCTATTGTGTCTGTTCCACCATTACAACTTTAGGTTATGGTGACAAGAGCTTCTCAACCAAAGTAGGGCGTATTTTTGCTGTCTTCTGGATATTGACTAGTACCATCTGTTTGGGTTTGTTTTTCCTCCACCTTGCCGAACTGAGTACTGAGCGTAAGCAACGGTCAATAGTCAAATGGGTCCTTACACGAAAGATGACTCACGTTGATCTCGAGGCTGCAGACTTTGATGATGATGGGGTCGTAAGGTAAGTTTCTTATGCTATTCATTGATTACTAATCCTTAATGCAAATAAATCAATTCAAAAAACTTCCATCAGTGTGTTATCTTTTGGAATCAAATGTATATGTCTTAATTGTGGATTAATGGTTACTTTCCATCTATCCTTCTGGACAGTGCCACGGAATTCATTCTATATAAGCTTAAAGAGATGGGGAAAGTACAGCAGGAAGATATTGTACTTCTGATGAAGGAGTTTGAGGATCTTGATGTTGATCAATCCGGAACAATTTCAACATCTGATATAACACTAGCATATATGGGGGACAATTGACAAATGCCATCCGATTTTGAGTTTGAACGTGGATAGCTTCTGAACTAAGTTTGGGTATACACTAGTGACATTGGCGAAATATCCCTCTTTAGTCTTTACTCTTGGGCAGAAAAGAATTGTGTTTACTCATCTGATTCAATAAGGTGACTTCTGAATTGTGAATTGCTTGTAAATTTGCATGGCATAAATGCAGGTTAATTTGTTCTTTTTTGGAAACTCTAAATGCGAGTTTATTAAATACATATTTGTGTAACATTATACATTTGACTGAACTAATCGGCTGTTGATAGATACCAAGTAATACTACTAATTTGTATAGATGAATTATCATTACATTTGGATATGTAATGGCAAAGTTTGGACTTTGGGTGGGTGAGGCTGCTATTCTGCACTGTTGATAAATATTAAGCGCATCAAATTTCTTCATTGTTTCCGAAGGCCCATCTCCACCTCCAACTAGTAAGTGACTATGTGCACTCAGCTAGTCGCTTGCTTTTGCAATGGCTTTGACAGTCTCTTGCTCCTGTGCCCTTAACCTGCCCATCAGCAATCATCAACAACAAATGGTACTGACCACCACTTTGATGAACAAATGTAGTGGCCATATCAATGATAGGAGCAAACGATATCGGTCCTGCGGGTTGGTGTTAATGATAGTGTCATGTCTCCCATGTGGCTTGGTATTAGATATGGGTTTGGTTATGATCGTATTAATGACGATTACAAAGTTAGTGATATTTGGGGGTTATGAAGGAGGATCTGATTGTTGTTGGAAGATTAAGTTTATACATTAAGATCTGATTCTTAGAATAATTCTCAATCGATCTCTTACTCGTTTCCTCGTAAAACTAGATATCGTGGTGTGCATTTGAACGGAGTTCTTCATTGGTTTGGTACCTCCCGAGAAACGTCTGCTGAAGTTATTGTGTCTTTCGATATTGCTAGCGAGAGAATTGCAGATCTACCATTCCCAGAAGAAACTATGTCACAACCGCATAAAACTGTGGGGGGTTTAGGAGAATGTTTATGTTTAACTGTTTATAAGCATCAGTTCGCGCGTGATTTTTGGGTGAAGCAGAATTACGGAGTGAGAGAATCCTAGACTAAACAATTTACCATTGATAATTGATTAATTTCTACTTATGCAACAGTGATTCATATTTCCATTGTTGGCAGCCCTTATGGAAACTAAAATATGGTACCATTATGATGGATAATACCAGAGAATTTGTTTTAGTTCAACCAGAAAAAAAATGCATAAAAAAATTGAATATGGGGAGGTTATTTATCCTGGCGTTTTTGAGGGCGATCAAAAATTAATTTGATGCGACTTTTTTAAACCCATAGATGTGACTATGGGATAACCTAGTGGTACGTAAAAATACTTAAATACCCTTTCACTAACTTGGTGCAACTATCATAATCGGTAGTTTATAAAAAAATCAAACTACCGATTATGCATGTTCAACATGTTGGAATTTTTAAAAAATTTGCGATTTCCAATTTAGTGCAACTATCATAATCAGTAGTTTAAAAAAAAAATTAAACTACCGATTATGCATGTTCAGCATGTTGGAATTTTGAAAAAAAAAATGCGTTTTCCAATTTGTGGCAACTTTCATAATCGGTAGTTTAAAAAAAAATAAACTACCGATTATGAGTGTTCAGCATATTAGAATTTTGAAATTTTCTGCGATTTCCAATTTGGGGCAACTTTCATAATCGGTAGTTTTAAAAAAATTAAACTACTGATTATGAGTGTTCAACATGTTAGAATTTTGAAAAATTTTGCGATTTCCAATTTGGGGCAACTTTCATAATCAGTAGTTTAAAAAAAAAGATACCGATTATGCATGTTCAACATGTTGGAATTTTGAAATTTTTTGCGATTTCCAATTTGGGGCAACTTTCATAATCGGTAGTTTAAAAAAAAATTAAACTACCGATTATGGGTGTTCAGGAATTTTGAAAAAATTGCGATTTCCAATTTGGGGCAACTTTCATAATCGGTAGTTTAAAAAAAATTAAACTACCGATTACGAGTGTTCAGGAATTTTTAAAAAATTGCGATTTCCAATTTGGGGCAACTTTCATAATCGGTAGTTTGTAAAAAATTAAAACTACCGATTACGGTGGAATCGGTAGATATATTACTCCATTATCTACGGATTATCATACGTCCATGGAATTAAATGCATGCAAAAAATGAATTTTTTTTTTGTTAACGATCACAAAACATTGCATTAATATTTGTGTATACATTTATGTTCAAAATGTATATTCAAAATCAACTATTCACCATCCTAGTTCAAATCAATTACGTCCTTTACTGAGCTTGTTAAACGATCCCAACGCTTCATGTTGGACTCCTATTGCTTCAACCACTCCTTACAATGGTTAGTTGGGAAGTAATCCGACCACCTAGTCAATGGAGGTAATGGACAATCATCCGTTAAACTTAAAGCGATAAAATGATTGCCATTGACAAATGCCATAATGATTCGTTTATCCTTGACCGACTCATCACAAACCGTCCTTGTGGGTGTAAATATGACACTCACTCATGATGAAGGAGGACAGAAAAAATGTACCACGCAGTTCAATACATCCGCTAAAAGATACCCACATATCGGCATTACCATCCAATACCTGGATCCGATTGTCTCCAATCCTTTTCGGCATTTTACACGAGTATATAACTCTTTGAACTCTTGTTCTCTGCCATGTCTATCTCCTTGTCTCATCATTTCAATATAAAATTCTTTATCCTCCAATAATTGTGCGGCCATCTTATTTCTTAAATATTGCCATTGGGTGATATTCTCGGTAACCGCCTCACTAAAGTCTCCTATTTGTTTCGAAGCAATGTGGAAACCACAATTGCCATCCCCATCGACATCGTCGGTGGACAAAACAAATGGTATAATGAATAGAGGGAGTTGTTCCAAATACTCATCGTGTATAGGTTGGGTTTGACTTAGTTGGGAAGGAATCATAGAGACCTAAGCTTTGACTTATCGTGAGCTTGGTCCACATTGATCCTTCCTTGGACGACCCCTTTTCGCTGGAGACGGAAAATCTTCATACTCAGCTTCAGTATGTTCATGCCTAGAAAGGTCACGATGACTAGATAACCATTCCTTCAACTCTTTTCTTTGAATTGACCTCGGCTTTTCGATATTCGGCATACCCATCGCCTTTCCTTTCATTGGTTCCTGAACAACCTTTTGACAGGGGTGAAGGGATTCCTCTAAATAGTGCATCAATATTTGCTTTTGTGCCCCATTTGACGTAGAGTAACGCTCGAGTATTCGTGCAAATATTTCCGTCTCCACGAACGACGCAGCATCAACCGCCGGGGTGCTTGGAGTAAAAGTTAATTGCTTCCAAAAGGGATGAATATCATTAGTGTCAATCACTTCAATATACCTTCCAAGCATCTGACGACACGGGAGTCCAATACCTATCATCGTCTTGCAGTGGTAAACCGTAGTCTCATCATCGTGATCTCTGTACAACTCCAATTGTTTTATCATGAAATTTATTGTCCACCAAGAAACTTTGTAAACTATACCCCTTAGAAGATCTTTATGTTTTAAATGTGCCAAAGGGAATCTATGCCGACTTTTTTCCATTGAACCATAAATCTTAGTAAGGTCACGATCGGTGAACTCATGGATTGCTTCTTGGACCGACACGACCCCATTTTGGCTACCGACTAGTATTTTCTTTAATCGGCCATGGGACCCCTCTGCAATGCTTATTGCCTCGTTCTTGAAGTTCCGATATTCATATGTCCATGCAAACACAAACTTATCCTTATGCGGTCCCAACCATTGTGATTTGCAATACTTAACTGGTTTGGGATAGTTCTTTCCCCATTCATCCTCAAAGTTCTTCAAGTTGTATTCATAAACTTCCTCCTTCATCGACCAAACTATCTTATCTCATGCTTTTAGAAATAAAGACCACTTTTCATCGGCCAACCTTTTCTCTTCTTCTCGTTCTTCCATGGTTAGTTTACTAATACGTTCATCCTCTTCTTTCGACCTCTTGGTACCTTTATTTCTTTTTTTAGCTTGGATATGATGTCTGCAATTGGATTTTATGTTGCATTGAATGTGCCACGTACAAAGCAAATTCTGTGCTTCCGGAAACACTACCTTTATTGCATTCATCAAGGATGTATCGTTATCCGTTACAATAACCCTTGGAAAATGCTCTCCATTATAAATCGACCTTAATGTTTGCAACATCTAAGTGAAACTCACATCGTTCTCAGCATCCATTAAACCCCAAGCCACCGTGAATGTGCATTTTTCCGAAGTGTAGCAAGCGATGTTCAACAACGACATGTTGTATCTGTTTTTCTTGTAAGTAGCATCTATCAACAAAATTTGATGAAAGCATTGAGCCAATTGGATCATCTTCAGATGTGCCAAGAAAATAAGAATCACCTTACCATCCCTTTCTTCTTTTCTCAACGTGTAATTGTGTTTCTCGGCTAACCACTCTGATTGTTGCATAACCATTCGACAATCCCATTCCGTCCTTCTGATCGTTGCTAGTGCCGAATAAATTGTATACAACGAAGACAAGTTGTTGGGTTCGTCCGCCTTTATCTTAGATAGGATTGCACTCGCTTTCATTAGGGTTCTCATAGACTTCACCGTCTCCATTTCCTTTGGTTTTAACTTGGCAACCATTACGTGCCAACAAGATTTTTCGGATCTTCGTGGTTGTGACGACCATTAGCAACTCTAAACATTTTCCATACTTTTCCTTTCTTACCTTCGGGCTTATAGAAGATAATCTTAAATGGGAATCCACTCTTCTTTGAATTACCTCGGTGTATCCTCTCCGTCTTCTTTGCGTATTTATAATTCTTTCCCATATTACTCTTTCTCTCTCCACCTCTCTCACAAATCATTTCAAAATCGATCAACTTTCACGCAATTGTTCTGAACTACAACGCACATCTTCTCTTTTGCCTTGTTGATAAGGCATTCCTTTGCCTCCGTCTTACTTCCAAATGTTTTAATCCGCATATAATAAAACAAATATCATAAGCCTAACCATGTAACATACATTCTTAGAACAAGATAAGAGTGGGTAGATAGAGTACCAAATTATTTGCATAGTGTATGGAAGTATCAGGACCCTCGTATGAAACAGGATTAACCCATCCAATAAGCTACGTAAAATAGCAATGAGTTAGACAATGATAATCAGTAGTTAATTATGTTCACTTACTACCGATTACCAACAATCGGTAGTTAATAATATCTCCGTGCTACCGATTATCTACAATCGGTAGGTAATATGTATTCCTAAACTACCGATTGTAGGAAGAAATCAAGTCAAGTCATGTACACATATAATCGGAGGTTTAGTGTGTTACACCACTACCGATTATAATACAATCGGTAGGTAACTATATGACATTAACTACCTATTATAAATTTTGCAAAATAAAAAATTTGTAGGTTTGGAGAAATTCAGTTTTGGGGCGACTAACACAATCGGTAGATAATAAGTTCTCCTAAACTACCGATTATGCAAACAGAAATTCAAAAAAATTCAATTTGGGGCGACTAACATAATCGGTAGTCAATAAGTTTTCCTAAGCTACCGATTATGCAAAAAGAAATTCAAAAAAAATCAATTTGGGGATTTTGTATAATCGGTAGTAAGTAATCTTCACGAGACTACCGATTGTTCAATTATTTTGGAACAGAAGTATAATCGGACGTCCGTGGCATTAAATGCATGCAAAAATGAATTTTCTTTGTTGCCGATCACATACAAACACATACAAATTGGGTTTTGAGCTTCTTAACACAATATCTGATTGTTTGATGCATTATTATCTTCATTTTGATGTGATTCATCGTCTAGGTTTTCTTCCACACCAAAATTTGGATCATCCAACAAATATCCCAAATCGTCATATCTAAACGTATTTGAACCTTCAATATTATGTTCTTCATGTTCAATCTCACCTTCTTCCTCATACTCATCCATGTTTGTGATTGAATTTAGGTAAAATCTGATTTCCCCAAACTTCTTCTTCTTTTTCTTCTTCTTCTTTTTCTTCTTCTTCTTCCTCTTCTTCCTCCTCTCTAACACACTCTCTATTTTTATTCTAAAACTAAAACTCAAATTCATCATCTAACACTAACTTAAACCAACTTAATTAACTAATTAATCAAAATTAACACTAATTAAGTAAGGGTAGATTAGCCATTATAGAAAATATATGGATAAGGGATGTATTAAGGTTACTTCAAAATGACTTATTTTGTTTTATTAGTCCCTTCGAATTAGTTTTTGGTCGCCCTCAAAAACTTCAGGTTATTTATAAGTGAAAAAGAGAATTATGTAGAGAGCCTAGTTTCACTTAACTCGGGGGACTTTGCAAATAGAAACATGATAATGTATGCGCAGAAAAGAAAAAGAACGGTGGAGTAGTAACTCATTATGATCTTTCTAATGCTCAGTGATTATATTACATGGATTACATCACGAAAACATGATATAATTGGCTTTTTTGACGATCAATAGCTTATCTAATTACTTTTCTTAGTGTCACTTTACTTTGATTGTCTCATAGTTCTCACTTTAAACAATGTTTAATATGTCAATACTATGATTATATATCTCCCCTTTTAATTGTCCACATATTAGTTGTTTGTTGCAACAAAGTCTATTGAGATGCACTCTGAAAGTATTGCTAGCTATTCGAGACTCTTCTATACCTCAACATATCTAGACATAGGTTCCTATCCACAATTTTTTTCTCTCCAGGCCTAAAAATGGCTCAGTGAATATATAGGAGCTTTTGTGCATGTTTGTTTAGAGTGCATACTTTTTTTTTTGATTGGCAAAAATTACTAGTTAAATGAAAGGAAAAAAGAAGTATTGGGGCGAGAGAGGCTCGAACTCTCGACCTCAGGATCACTCTATAAAGCTATGAGACCTACGCGCTAGCCAACTGCGCCACCGCCCCTTGTTGTCTCATTTCTTAAAGTATGAAAAGTCAATCTTCGTATGCAAGGAAGAACAAGCTACAACGAAATGAAAGCAACGCTAGCAGCGGAGCTACAGTTGAGCTGCTTAGGGCCGGTAGATCCCATGCTGCGCTGCGGGTATAATTCGTTTTAACTCTGGCAGAAAATCTACGGCCTTTTTATGAAGTTGGACGATACAAAAATCAATAAATAGCTCTATTGATCCAACAGATTTCGGTTTGGGGATGTTTTTGCTCTGGCGCTGCTGTAGCAGTATCAAAATGGACACCGAGTTTTTTAATTTTGGTAATTCTCTTATTTCTCAAGTGTTTATGCAAACATTGATCACAACCAATCATCTCTAGGATGGCTAAGTAAACCTCTGTTGGTTCACAAATGATGCAGCAGCGCCAGAATTAAATAAAAATGTCGTCGGTTTTAAGTGCCCACAATCAAGGTTGTCATAAGCGATGCATTTGTCATGTGGTTGTTTGTGTATGTAAAAAATTTAATCCTGCTTTCATGATTGTATACCAAAAGGACTAAACGAACAGCTTAGCTTTTGCTTTGTGGCACCCAGAAGTTGGATGCTCGCATGAGCCCATTAACTCGTTTACTCACCAAGAACTAGGAAATGAAACACGAGTTCTTCTAGAAACCAAAACAAAATTGAGAATTTGGAAATAATTCTGTCAATACAAACAAATTACTGGCATTACATGATATAACTCAAATTGTGTGAAAATTATAGATTTGAATTACTAAATCCTGGTTGAAATACATGAACATTTAAATCAAGGAAAAATATTTGCAGCAGCAATTTTTCATGAACTTGTTCACACAGCCTATCTGATACATAACTTTCTTTCAAAGCAAATCAGGGGATTCCTTTCAGCAATAATGACACTTTAAAAGCCCTAAGTTTATACATGACAGGAACAAAATTAGTATTTTCTCAGAACTCGTTGGAGTTTGGGGTTTTCCCAAGTTATGGAATGTTCTTGAAAAGCTCAGGGAGATGGGCATTTGTAAGCTTGGTCCTCTTGCTAATGTCACGTGTTTTCTTCTTGGCCTTTGGCTTGGGGTTAATACCATGAACCTGGGCCATCGCCCTCCTCTTTGCTGTATTGGTTGCGGGCTTCATCCCATTCTTCTGAAGATCTTTCTCAATATCAATCATATCACGTGGAAGCTCAATCCCTCGGAATAACACCTTTAGGTCGTCATCCACTTTGATGTTTATCTTGGGATCATTCGGGAAAACAACATCTTCTTGAGAATCAAAATTTGATAGCAACCAAACGTCGCCAGAAGCCTTCAGAGCCTGTGCAAATGGCATAACATATAGATTAGCAGGTCAACTCTCCACATTCACACATATTAGTGTCTAAAATCTCTACAGCTCCAAAGAATGAAAAGTTTCACTGGGTCAACAGTAGATCAACGATACCTGTAAGTCATCTAGGACAGCTGGGTATGCATCCTTTAGTTCGACAACGTTTTTGCCTTCTGCAAACCTCCGAATCAACTGAAGCAGCTCTTTTTTGTTTTTGAGATCATGAGTAGCCTGCAGAGAAATTATGGAGCTATATCATCATACCTCCCTACCCATATTAAAGCATATATATAAGCATGAACTTTTCCTGAACCATTCTAAAAAATGGCACGGAAAATATTCTATGCAGGATTGTCTCAGATGGTGAACTCCAAAGAAAGGACGCAAGAGTTACCTTGTAAGAAAAGCGCTTCCCGTCGTAGAACACTTTCGGATTGTTTGTTAAACCATTGAACACATCCCTATTGTTAATTGCATCAACATAACATACTTCATTTATCTGCTCTGCCGTAAAAGCTTCCCTTGTCTGGAAAAAGAGTTTAGCATATATAGTTAGTCTTTTACAACAAGTAGTTGGAAGCAACAACTATGTTAAATAGGCTACCCTCACCTTCAAGCAAAGCTAAAAAACTTCAGTAAATCTATGAACTGTTTTTATTCTAAATGTGGGTTAATCCTTGAACTGTCAAATAGTTCTGCTTCTTATGTTAGAAAACCGTTATACAATTTTACATTACAGTTTCTGATAATTCATAATAGAAACTATTAAGTGTCATTATCAATAACCGGTATTTTTCATAAGATCACTTGCTTTATCCACGCTGAAAAGACAATCTAACAAGCCAGACCTAGAATGTTGCTTCACTAAATGAACATTTTCTCATGTGGTGACTCCATTTCCAAAAAACAATTCTACTCCATCTCTTTAATTTTATCTAAAATAGATACTAAAACCAAAATATCAAATACCTTCCATTCAGCACAATTTCCTATTCCTCATGAACACATGTTGCAATAAACACTTCAAAAAATTTATATTCTCCTACAATTGTTCCGATCTTTCATCCCTTTCTTGTCATTTCAATCAGAATGAACACCAATACTATCAGTTGTCCATTGCTTAACATAGCGAACGAAATGGATGTGTACAAACAGTAGACATCAATTTATATCATCGTACAGAGATTTATCATAAAAAGAAGAGTCTAGTTTTATACCTCATACAGAATGGCTATAACACGTTTCATTTGAGCCCCGGTTGGAGCTTTCCGGATACTATTGATATGTTGAAGCCTCTCTGTATCATTTGAAAATTTGACTGCAGGTGCCTTGGCAGCAATTGAAGATGATGTTGCATTAGGTACAGATTTATGATGTGGTGCAGACCTAGATGAAGATCCTGATCCTGCTGCTGCTCGAGCGTTATTGATACTTGATAGAGTTGATTGGCATTTTTGTTGTTGCTGATTGAATTTTGCTAGTTGTTCTTGCAGTGCCATCTTTTTAACTCAAAATACCAATCACTCACTCAAATTCTACACAATCAAAGAACACAAAATTAGTTAAATTGAATAAAGATTACTACTTTTTGTGAAATGAATTCGAACAATATGATGAAGAAAATCATAAAATACGAATCCAGGGTTCTTAAATTGGGGAGATTTCTGATTTTCATACAGCATGCAGGTAATCTTTGTAATTTAATGCATCTTGATTTACAATTATATACACCCAACCGTGTTTCATTCAAATCAAGAAAGCCAATTTCGGTTCCTTTCTTATTGATTTCTCAAATGAATTTAAGTCCCTAAATTTCATTATCATTTTTAATTGAGTATTCAAAATTCTAAATCCATTTGATGATTGGGTTTTCTTGGAGAAGAGAGTGTGAGAGTAATAGAGGAAAGCTTACCTGGGGTTCTTCTCTGATCAGAGAGTGTCAGAGAGAAGAAATAAAGAAAGGGGGATGTGAAAGACAGGGGAGAAGAAAGAAACTATCCTCTGGAGGTGAACCCTAACTCATCAGTTTGGTTTCTCAAACCCTTGGCTTCTATTTATAGAGAGTTAAAATGGGATCGCCACATATTTAGGATTGATCATCCCATACTAAAGGCAACTGTGTCTGTGCCTCACACGGAGAACACCGATATAAGAGAGAGATTGACACACCAAACACTAATCGCTTAATGGTATCAGACTTTAAAATCCTAAGGGTACAGCAGTTGATATTTTCTAGTATAGAAAATTAATTTAAATTCGAAAAAATAATTTATTTATTTTTATAAAAATAATAATTAAAGTATAGAATATTATTAAAAAATACTAAAAAGAGATTACACGGGAACGTAGTATCTATAGAGTCTTTATAAACAATTCTGCTTAGAAATGTATATCCCAAATGGTGGTCGAGTATTGATTGGTCTTCATCTGTGGCATGGTTAGTAAGGGCGTTTGCTATTTGGTTGTCTTCTCTGTAATTATGATTGATATTGTGTTGCGGGATTTTATCTTATCCGTTGCTTGATTTCTAAAATCATACTGGTTTTGCAGCATGGCGGTTACACATCGTTGATTATAAAGAACCACATTCTCTAAGTTTGTTTCAAGGTGGACTTTGTTTCATTGTTTATCCACTACTAATATCGAGGCTATTAGCATGACCCACGTTTCCGCTATTAGTGCAGTTGTGATTCCTAATGGTTAGGCAAGAGCTGTTAAGTTGTTTGCATTGGAATCCCTACGAAAGAGTTCGGTATCGGATGGGCCGGGGTGACCTATAGTCTCCCAGTCCGTGTTGATTTTGATCCAATCACCCATCGGGGCAAAGGGGGATTCCTTTTGCCCATATGAATTCTTCTTGCATACGAAG
The DNA here is from genome assembly GCA_023531435.1 of Papaver californicum. NCBI lineage: Eukaryota > Viridiplantae > Streptophyta > Magnoliopsida > Ranunculales > Papaveraceae > Papaver > Papaver californicum. Next base: position 2,044,930 of record JAJJMC010010218.1, read on the forward strand.
TACAATTTGGACTATGGTTGTCAGGTCTTATTACTTTTTACAGTAGATGAGTTTAATTCTGGAAATCCATAAGGACTACAACAGGAAGCAGCAAGAGGTGGTAAAGATAGTAGAGGATTGGTCTGTAAAATCTGATGGATTGTAGTGTTGAAGTAGAGAATGTGTGAAAGGTTGGGATGGGGTGCTAGTATTGAGATAAGGTTATGTTAAGCCTTCACGACGATCTGGGCCACCTGGCATTGCAGAAGGATGTGGATAGTTGTTTCTGGAGCGGCATTGTATTATGGACATATGTTGGTGGTGGTGATATTGATTTTTTTTAAGATGTTGAATGTACGAAGTCCTTAATTCAATTCTTTATAGAGGAAAAGTTGTATTCTTGGTGGGCATGGCAGACATGGCAATGTCCACAAGAACTTGGTATTTTGGAGAGTGTTTGGTTGTGTTGAGACGGGGTTAAGGGATATGCATTTATAGTCAGAGGCAGTTGAGTATTTTCCTGACTTTGTATGGGGACAAACGATCTGGTCAGGTGACCCCTCTTGGGGGAGGTGGATATTAATGATATTCGTTGTCACCAGAGGCGAGAGTTAAGAGATTTTAACTTGGTCCCAATTATGGGTAATTGGATTAATGATATTTGACATTGTTTGAAGATTCGGGCATTGGTTTAGGGTAAGAGGTTCGCAATGTGGGATCCATTTTATTATAATGTGGGCCGATGTTTCGTTACTAATACGGTGAAAGGTGTGTTGTTTGATGGTTGGAATAAGGGAGATCAGTTGTTTCCATTGCAGGCTATCAGATGATTAAATTGTGATGTTTGCAGAAAAAATGGGTTCCTGCTTGAGGTATTTTTCCTTGCAAAGGCTCGCTGATGCATAATGGTATTTATCAAATACCATTTCTATTTTTTTTATCTTGTTCTCCTTTTTACCCTTTTTTTTTGGTTATTTCCTTGCACATCCTTTTATCTCTACTACATATTGTAAAACACTATCTCTACTTTAGAAAATGGAGTTTGTGTTGTTTTAGAAGAGGGGTGAGAACCCTGATCCTTCTTTAGAGAAGAGCTTCTATCACTTTGTTATTTTTAATATGTAATTTGGTAGAAATTACAATTTGTAAGAGATGCCTCTTTAATCTTCTAATTTCCAGTCTTAGAATCCGGTAGAAATTTGAAGTATTATTAGAGAAAAACCTCAATTATTTGTTTCTTCCTTGCTTCAAGGGTAGAAGAAGCTTCATTTGAAGGTTGGTTACATTTTTTTATGGTGTTTGTTACAATTCCATTCTCATTTCAATTATAAGTATCTCATTACATTAGTTAAGAGCTTTGGTTTGATTTTTTGGGGGAAGGTTTGGTGAAGAAATTGATTAATAGAGACTATTTATTTCATTATCAAATATTTTTGGGTTGACTGTTTGTTCAAATTGGGTATTTCAATCATATGGTGTTTTTTTCGTTATGGCATCAAAAAGAAGAATGAAAATAGATAGGAAAGTAAAACTAAGTAAAGTTCAAGTGATAGAATGGTTGAACAAAATGAGACAATATCTATTAGTAGAAGAAAATTTTAAGAAATTAAAATGTATTCATGTAGGTTTATTTGAAGGTTTTGGGAACTGATTGTTAACGTGTAAAAACATTTTAAGTTACCTACCCTGATGGGCTGGCTAAGCCCATTTTTACCTATCCCAAGATTATTATTTTTTTTAACTTTTTTATCTACCCGTAAAAAGTTTTGCCTCTCCATAGGAGGTTTTCTGGCTCTGCCACTGACGTTAGTTACTGCAAAAAAAAATTATCTATGACAATGTTTCTTGAACAATTTTGTTAAAGGTGAAATCCGATAGGCAATACTACTCTGTATGCATCATTTTTTGATGAATTACAACATTATCTTCAAAAACAACAAAATAAATCAAGATTCTTTTCTAAAACAACTGTTGGATCGTGTTCTAAATTTGGTGCTGATAAAATGTTTTTTTTTTATCAGAAACGGCTAATAAATGTTGAAGGAGCATATATGTATAACTTTTAGAAACAGACGTGTAAAAACTAAAAAGTGGGCTAAGTTTAACCAAAAATTGTCCTTGGTGTACAATAAGTACTTAACCCTTGGACGGGATTCTGAAAAATTCGAGAAAATACTGTGGTAACTCATTGTCTAGCATATTCAAATTAAGTTCCCAAATAACTCTACGGTAAAACTCCCGATCTTTATCTGACTCATCTTTTACCATATATTGGTTTCAATTCGTGGATAAAATTTGAATTCCTGACAATCAGCTTTGGATGTCGCATTACCAATCATACCAGGTGAAAGCTCAATCCCTTGGATTAGTTGTTGTAGTTCATCATCCACTGTAATGGATATCTTGGGATTATTTAGGTAGGCAACTTCTTCTTGAGAATCAAACTTCGATAGAAACCAGGCGTCAACAAAAGCCTTCAGAGCCTGTACAAATGGCATAACATACAGATTAGCAAGTAAACTCTCCACATTCACACATTAGTGCCTAAAATCTCTACAGCTTCAAAGAATGAAAAGTTTCACTGGATCAACAGTAGAACAATGATACATGTAAGTCATCTAGGACAGCTGGGTATGCATCCTTCAGGTCGACAACGTTATTACCTTCTGGAAACTTCTGAATCAAGTGAAGCAGTTCTTTTTTGTTTTTGAGATCATGAGTGGCCTGCAGAGAAATTATGGAGTTATATCATCATACCCCCCTACCCATATCAAGGCATATGTATAAGCAAGAGCTTTTCCTGAACCATTCTAAAAAATGGCACGGAATATGTTTGTGAGTACTAAAAATCTACTCCAACACGTGTCACCAGGTCGCAACAACTTAACGACACTTAAGTCCGAAAAGGAAAACAAACCCGATGATAAGTATTTCCCGCATGAGATTGCACCACCATATTCAAGTGATGGTTTTGTGTCCGCAATTCAAAATGCCTTCAACTCCCGCAGTTAAAACCCATTTTGTTCCACTTTATAAGCCTACACTAAATACATCTTGACCACACAACAAGCAGGAGCTCAAGTACCTTACAAAGCGACCAATGATTAAGTTAAAACTGTGAAGGCTCAACTCAAATGAGGATTCTCAAGCTTGTCAACTTGGCCCGCAATACACATCTTGTGAGGATACTCAAGAGAAGATGCCCGCAGCTTAACTATCCGCACCAATAATCTCAAGAAGAGGTGACCGCAACTCAAGTGCTCACATCATACAGCTCAAGCCCGCAACACCATTTTCCCGCAACAGGAGCTTAGGTCCGCAAGCCAGCAAAGCTTATTCAAGCCTGCAACACCAAGTCCGCATCCCATCATATTCCGCAGCAAATAAGCTATTCCGCAGCAAATAAGCTGTTCCGCAACAGTGAAGCCCAACCACCCAAGCCCGCAGCAACCCAAGTTTGTCTGTAACCCCAAGTGATATGACCGCACCATCATTTTCCCGCACCATTCCTTGCCCGCACCAAAATTAGATTAAGATATTCAATAATAAGATCAACATTGAAACGTGGCGGACTTCATCGACATGTGGCGGACCTACATCGACACGTGGCAGACTTCGTCGACATATGGCGGACTTCATCGACACATGGCGGATTTGATGAAACATATAGCTTATTCATGAAGGCAACAATGTAAATAGACTTTGGGATTTTTTCATTTATAAGGAAAAACCTAAGAGAGAGAAAAGCAAGCCGGAGGAGAGGAAGAAAGGACTTTTTCTTCCCCAAATGAAACAGAGAGCAGAGTGAGAGGGAAAACTTCATCTTCCCCAATTTTAACTGTGAGCAGAGAGAGGGAGAAAACTTAATCATCCTGTAAAACCACCATCAATAAAATCAATCAATATTCATTACTCGTGGATGTAGGCATCAACACCGAACCACGTTAAATAATTCTGTGTTATTGTCCCTGTTTCTAGCGCCAAATTGTAATCGCCAAAAAGCTGGCGATCACAACCACATGAGTCACTTAACTCTGATGCAGAACTAAAAGAAAAATTGAGTTACTGTAGAACACAAAAACGATACAAAAATTGAAAAGAACACAGACAAATTTAACGTGGTTCAGCGTTGATGCCTACGTCCACGGGTAATGAATGTTGATTGATTTTATTGATGGTGGTTTTACAGAATGATTAAGTTTTCTCCCTCTCTCTGCTCACAGTCAAAATTGGGGAAGATGAAGTTTTCCCTCTCACTCTGCTCTCTGTTTCATTTGGGGAAGAAGAAGTCCTTTCTTCCTCTCCTCCGGCTTGCTTCTCTCTCTCTTAGGTTTTTCCTTATAAATGAAAAAATCCCCTAGTCTATTTACATTGTTTCCCTCATGAATAAGCTATATGTTTCATCAAATCCACCACGTGTCGATGAAGTCCGCCACATGTCGACGAACTCCACCACGTCTCGATATAGGTCCGCCATATGTCGATGAAGTCCGCCACGTGTCAATGTTGATCTTATCATTGAATAACCTTATCTAATTTTGGTGCGGGCAAAGAATAGTGCGGGCAAATGATGGTACGGTCATTGCGGGCTTGATTGGTGCGGTCATATGGGGTTGCGGACAAACTTGGGTTGCTGCGGGCTTGAGTGGCTGGGCTTCACTGTTGCGGAACAGCTTCTTTGCTGCGGACTTGGTGTTACAGGCTTGAATAAGCTTTGCTGGCTTGCGGACCTGAGCTCCTGTTGCGGGAAAATGGTGTTGCGGGCTTGAGTTGTATGATGTGAGCACTTGAGTTGCAGTCACCTCTTCTTGAGATTATTGGTGCGGATAGTTAAGCTGCAGGCATCTTCTCTTGAGTATCCTCACATGGTGTGTATTGCGGGCCAAGTTGACAAGCTTGAGCATCCTCATTTGAGTTGAGCCTTCATAGTTTTAACTTAATCATTGGTCGCTTTGTAAGGTGCTTGAGCTCCTGCTTGTTGTGTGGTCAAGATGTATTTAGTGTAGGCTTATAAAGTGGAACAAAATGGGTTTTAGCTGCGAGAGTTGAAGGCATTTTGAGCTGCGGATACAAAACCATCACTTGAATATGGTGGTGCAATCTCATGCGGGAAATACTTATCATCGGGTTTGTTTTCCTCTTCGGACTTAAGTGTCGTTAAGTTGTTGCGACCTGGTGACACGTGTTGGTAGATTTGGAACTCACAATGTTATTATTCAGGATTGTCTCAGATGGTGGACTCCAGAGGAAGGACACAAGAGTTACCTTGTAAGAGAAGCGCTTCCCGTCGTATAACACTTTCGGATTGTTTGTTAAACCATTGAAGACATCCCTATTGTTAATTGCATCAACATAACATACTTCATTAATCTGCTCTGCCGTAAGGCTTCCCTTGTCTGGAAAAAGAGTTTAGCATATATAGTTAGTCTTTTACAACAAGTAGTTGGAAGCAACAAGTACGTTAAATAGGCTACCCTCACCTTCAAGCAAAGCTAAAAAAATTCAGTAGACCTATGAACTGTTTTTATTCTAAATGTAGGTTAATCCTTGAACTGTCAAATACTTCTGCTTCCTATGTTCGAAAACCATTATACAACTCTACATTACAGTTTCTGATAATTCATAATAGAAACTATTAAGTGTAATTATCAATAACCGCTATTTTTCATTAGATCACTTGCTTTATCCACGCTGAAAAGACAGTCTAACAAGCCAGACCTAGAATGTTGCTTCACTAAATGAACATTTTCTTATGTGGTGACTCCATTTCCAAAAAAAATCTACTCCATCTCTTTAACTTCATCTAAAATAGATACTAAAACAAAAATATCAAATACCTTCCATTCAGCATAAATTTCCTATTCCTCATGAACACATGTTACAATAAACACTTTCAAAAAAAAAAATATATTCTCCTACAATTGTTCCGACCTTTTATCCCTTTCTTGTCATTTCAATCAGAATGGACACCAATACTATCAGTTGTTCATTGCTTTACATAGCGAACGAAATGGATGTGTACAAACAGTAGGCATTATTTATATCAGAGTACAAAGATTTATCATAGAAAGACGAGTCTAGTTTTATACCTCATACAGAATGGCTATAACACGTTTCATTTGTGCCCCGGTTGGAGCTTTCCGGGTACTATTGATATGTTGAAGCCTTTCTGTACCATTTGAAAATTTGACTGCAGGTGCCTTGGCAGCAATTGATGATGATGTTGCATTAGGTACAGATTTATGATGTGGTGCAGACCTGGATGAAGATCCTGATTCTGCTGCTGCTCGAGCGTTATTGAGACTTGATAGAGTTGATTGTCATTTTTGTTGTTGCTGATTGAATTTTGCTAGTTGTTCTTGTAGTGCCATGTTTTAACTCAAAATACCAATCACTCACTCAAATTCTACACAATCAAAGAACACAAAATTAGTTAAATTGAATAAAGATTACTCCTTATAGTGAAACGAACTCGAACAATATGTGATCAAGAAAATCATAAAATACAAATCCAGGGTTCTTGATTTGGGAGATTTCTGATTTTCATACAGCAAGCAGGTATCTTTGTAATTTAATGCATCTTGATTTGCAATTATATACACCAAAATTGAAGGACGAGGAAAAGAAAGAACTCAAGGAAAAACACATGGATTAATTTTGATTTGCAACATAAGCAACTTGTATGTCTTAAGAGAAATATTGAATTTACTGGCACAAATCTGTGTGACCACATTTTTTTCTAGCCCATTGTTGGTGCTTTATTGCATCAATTTTTTGCATCAGCCGATACAATTTCCATACGCCCTTTCTTGCTCGAGACTTTGGGGGTTATCCAGATTTTAGATCATAGATATATTCTACAATAGAAACTAATTTTGATATGTCTTTGATGTTACGGATCTATCCATCCGTACTCCATAGATTTAACGCACGTGGACTGCGGTCCTTGGTGTTGGAACTTTACGTCAGGGTACCATCGATGATTACGTGGAGATAAGATAGTAAAAGGTGTTGATTTATCGGCACGATTGAGAAAACAATGGAGGTCAGAAACTAGTCTTCCAAACGCTATTTATACCCTAAATCTAAGGTTTTAGTTTCATTACTGACGTTTTTTGAGAAAGAGTTGTATAAGAGAGCTGACGTTTTTGAGTCAAAGACTATAACAATTGGAGAACGAAAGAGTTGTATGAAAACGATGGAGAACGAAAGAGTTGTATGAAAACGAAAGAGTTGTATAAGAGAGCTGACGTTTTGGAGTCAAAGACTATAAGGCTTCCGGTCGGTGAAACCATTAGAAAAAAGAAGAAGAAGAAAAAGATAATAAGGGTTGCTAGATTTAATGATGCAAAATTTAAAGATGGGAGAAGAGTTGGTTTTAGCATTCTTTTGGATTCATATGACAAAAGAGATTAGGGAGTGTTACAGTACTAGTTTCTAAATTATAATCTAGGATTTATATGTTCCCTTTATATTACGATATCTATGTCTAAATTTAAATTTTATAGTATTTAAATTTTATAGTTTGAATGGTAGTCTTCTTGGTTATTAGTTTTCAATTATTTCTGAATTACTAATGGTAGCATGATTACAATTCCAGTGTAACTATGCCCTTAGAAAAAATTCAAGACTCCAAACATGAACATCTTTTTTTTTTTATTGTTAAAATAGTTAGCAATTTGAAATAAAACTCAAAGTGTCTAATACATGCTCAAATGTATAGAAATTTTTACATTAAATTTTTTTAGAAAACGATTTCACAGTCTAAAACACTTAGGTCATTAGCTCCTCGTTATGAATCTAAAAGGCATGATATCGAAGAAGGCAATGATCTAACAATTTGTCAATGAGTTCGTTCTCTTGTAGGTAAAATGATATTCAATAGTTCATCGAAACCATCCTTTTGTCATTTCTACATAGTTTCTTTTCCTACATTTGATTTACAAAAAAAAAAAAAAAAAAAAAAAAGAGTATTCTGTTTACTTTTACCTGTTGGAGTTTTGTCCACTACTAGCAATCTGTTTTTGCTGCAGCCCATTCTTCGCTCCAAAAGTTGACCTGGTTGCATTACCTTGAGCTGAAAACACTGGATTCTTCTGCAACTGAGGTGGGAACGCAGGCTTTTCAGGTGGATCAAATTTAAACTGATTACTAATTTGGCAAAACCCATCTACTCCATTGTCACTTGTATATTGGGTTTGACCTGGATGGAAATAATCTTGGATTGTCAAATCACCTTCCATTGGAAAATCCCCTGTAAGCGTTTTGAATGCGAATTCTAAGCATGGATCAGGCCAGGAATCTCCAAATGGCAAGTTCATTGAATATTCTGGTTTCTCATTGGTCTTCTCCATGTCTCTACCTATAAGGATTGATTTTTCACACTCTGACAGAACTTCAACACTTTGATTACCTATAGATATGGTTTTGGACCCCCCTGTAAGTGTTTCGAATGCGAATTCTAAGCATGGATCAGGCCAGGAATCTCCAAATAGCGAGTTCATCGAACATTCTGGATATCCGTTGATCTTCTCCGTGTCCCTATCTTTATCGATTGCCTTTTTGCAGTCCAACTGAACTTCTCCACTTTCCTTACCTCTAGATATGGTTTTGGGTTCCCCTGTAAGAGTTTTGAATGCAAATTCCAAGCATGGATCAGGCCAGGAATCTCCAAATGGCAAATTCATCAGACATTCTGGTTTATCATTGATCTTCTCCGTATCTCTATCTTTTTGGATTGCCTCTTCACACTTCATCTGAACTTGTCCACTTTCCTTGGGTAAGATTTTGGGTTCCCCGGTAAGAGTTTTGAACGCAAATTCTAAGCATGGATCAGGCCAGGAATCTCCAAATGGCAAGTTCATTGAATATTCTTGTTTCTCAACAGTCTTTTCCACACCTCTATCTTTATGAACCTCTGTTTCACACTCCAACTGAACTACTCCATTTTCTTTACCATCACTCAGGGTTTCGGGTTCCCCTGTAAGAGTTTTGAATGCAAACTCTAAGCAAGGATCACGCCAGATATCTCCAAATGGCAAGCTCATCGAACATTCTGGGTTCTCCTTGATCTTCTCCGTGTCTCTATCTGTATGTATTGCTTTTTCACTCTCCAACTGCACTTCTCCACTATTCTCACCTTTAGATATGGTTTTGGGCTCCAAAGCGAAACCAATTTTGTTTACCAGCTCATGAGTCTTCTCCGTGTCTCCATCTTTATGATTTGGTTTTTCACACTCTATCTGAACTTCTCCACTTCTTTTACCACTAGTTATGGATTTGAGTTTCGAAGCAGAACCAATTCGGTCGACCAGCCCATCGATCATCTCCAAATCTCCATCTTTATGGCTTGTGTTTTCACGCTCTAATTGAACTTTTCCACTTTCCTTACCTCTAGTTATAGATTTGGGTTCCACAGAAGAACCAACTTGGTCTTCCAGCTCAATGGTCTCTGTGTCTCCATCTTTATGGTTTGCCTTTTCACGCTCTATCCGAACTCGTAAACTTTCCCTACCTCTAATAGTGGTTTTAGGCTCCAAAGCAGAACCAATTTGGTCTACAGGCTCAAGTATCTGATGATTGAAATTAGTTATTTTACCTCCCATAAGTGGATTCGCTTCACGTAGAGAAGCCACCAGACTCTTTCGTCGGCCAATTTCCAAGTCCAGCACGGGTTCAACCTCAACTCCAGACAGTCGTTTAGATGCCCGGCGTGGGGAACCAACTTCTTCTTTGATTTTGCTAGATTTAACATGATTTCTTTTGTTTTGTCTTTTTTCCACCCTGCCCTTAATTTCCTTCAGTTGCTTCTTAGGAGAGTTCTCTAGTGCAGGTGAAGCTGTGCCAAGGATTTTTCCACAACGTAGCAGTCGATCTTTGTTTAAATCATTGGAGTCCGGAGAGAGATCTGGTGCAGGTAAAGCTGTACCATGAGGTTTTCCAGATCGTAGCAGTCGGACTTTTTTTGAATCATCGGAGTCTGGAGGGATCTCTGGAACAGGTAAAGCTGTACCAAGGGTTTGTCCAGAACACAGCAGTTGACCTTTCTTTGAATCATCGGAATCAGGAGAGACCTCTGGTCTAGGTAAAGCTGTGCCAAGAGTTTTTCCAGAACGTAGCAGTCCGCCTTTGTTTGAATCATCGGAGTCTGGAAAGATCTCTGGCGCAGGTAAAGCTGTACCAAGGGTTTGTCCAGAACATAGCAGTTGCCCTTTCTTTGAATCATCAGAGTTTGGAAAGATCTCTGATGCAGGTAAAGTTGCCACGAAGGTTTTTCCAGAACGTAGCAGTCGGCCTTTCTTTGAATTATCAGAGTCTAAAGAGATTTCTGGTGCAAGTGAAGTTGTAACAAGGCTTTTTCCAGAACGTAGCAGTTGGGCTTTCTTTGAATCATGACAGTCTGCAGAGATCTCTGGTGCAGGTAACCCTGGACCAAGGTTTTTTCCAGAACGCAGTAGTCGACCTTTCTTCGAATTACCGGAGTTTGGAGAGGCTAAGATGCTTAGACTAGCAGTTTTTGAACCTACAAAACAGGAAACTTAATCCAACACAATTGACTTCAAATAACGTAGCCTAAATTGCGGTGCTTAAAATAATCCTTTCATTTAGACTTTGCATATACCACATACGAGAAATAACAATCCAAATGGCAAAACCACTTGGCGCACTCACATCTATTTGACTGGTTAAAAGTCTGGTGTAGTGAATGATCTCATCAGATATATTTATCTTTGTTCAAGGAAGCAACAAAAACTATTACCGAAGTAGGATAGGCCTCTACACTAACTATCCTGTATTGCTTTAAATTAATCTAGAAGAAGTTCTGCAGCCAAATGCTCAAACAGCTCAAACTAGAAAGAGGAGCATACTGTATATCATGTATATCACGTCATCGTCATCATCCTCATAGTCATATATGTAAAAGAATAAAAAGAAAAAGATAATATCTAATTTTCCCCTTCAAAAAGGTTACGTACCTTGAGGTGAGGCATGATTCGAGGTTGGTTCTTCCTTAATTGAAGGTGGGTCTTGCATCTGGTTATTCTCCACTGCCATCTCATTCGAGCTCTGGCCTGTGAAAAGGCATCTTGTCACTGTGCTGTCTTCTACTTTCTGGCGTTTGGATGTATTTGATGGCTGAGAGAGGATATAGTTGAAGGCAAAAAAAGATAAAGACATCATTCAAAGGAATAAAATGAAACAGTTGTACTGCCAAGGTCCCGCAGACAGAAGTAGGTCCACAGCGTACTTACAGAGTCTTCCCCATCTGTTAGCTGCACGGTGTAGGAAACTCCATTCTTTGGTTTCGATGCATGTTTTCCAATCTCCCGTGTAGCTAGATACCGAAAAACATCCTTTCTTGAGTGGAAAACGTATCCGGTTACAGGATCTATGTAATACTGTGGCAATTAGATACCAGTTACAACATGTATTGCCGATGAAATTAATTCCTTACAAAGATAATATACATTTGGTCCCTACAGCCACTTGTATAACTATGAGCATATCCATAATAAAATTGCCAGTTTAATTTTTCACGCTTCCTGACCAGGAAAAAAACTAGATTATGGCAACTTAAAGCTCTTGCTGTTACAGATTCCATGATTTCATAAAGTGAAGAAAAAAATATTTTCACTTATCAAGTGGGTACATTTATGACGTTTTTCACTATCAAGTGGCAACTAGATTATGATGTTTTTCACTATCTTTACTACATCGTAAATTTATTATGAAACTGAAAGTTTGGTTTATGTTAAATTGCAAGGCGGGTGTCTGCAGCAATTATGAATGAAGGAACGAAACATAACCGATAAAATTCATAGAAACTGCTGAATAATGAATGATCATAAAATCTAACAGACACAAAAGGGTGCTATTGATAAAGAAAATAACATTCAAAGTTTTCCATACCGAGTCTTTTTTGGACTTGTCCGTCTTTCTAACTTTCACTCCTGAGATCCACCCGGCTGGTAACGCCTCTCCTGTATCTTTCCATGGAGTTGTAGCCTAGAGGACAGACGAAAAATTAGAATGTCTACATATAATTAGGTCATATAACAGGAAAACAATTAAATGCCAAAAACGTGAAAAGGTAACAAATAAATACACGAACTTGGCTTGTTAAGGACACATCAGAGCCTCTTTCACTTGATCTTGATCTTTTGCTGGGATATTCAATGTTGAGATACTCTAACACTTTTTTCTTGGAGTTGAGCATCAACCCGGATGATGGAGCTATGTATCGCTGCATCAACAACAAAATTATTTTTTATTCCATGAAGAGTTGTGATGCAGGGGTCTAAGAGACCCATCAATTTGACTGCTTTATCACCACAACAAGAAAAAGCGTCGAGAAAGTCTTCAGCAACCCTTTTGACGCTTGACTATACCATAGAAAAGAAACGAAAAGAGAAGCAGAGAAAGGAAAACCCCAAAGTGGAACCAGGTGATGGAGGACTTCCCTAAATTACACACATGGACAATGCTAATTACTCTAAAGACTAGTTATCTACGAGGTGAAGCGAAAGCAAATTTTGTATGCAAAGATTCTGTGAAGCACTGACGAAAAATAAACCCAAAGGTGGTACAATCAAAGGTGATCAGAATGTGGCCAGAAGTGGTAAATGGAATGGTGATTAAAAGATAAAGTAAATTGATATGCAATAAAATATGTGCGTACCTTATATGAATCACCATTTTGTTTCAGTCTGGTTTCCACAATCCAACCTTTTGGTAGGAAATCAGGTGAATCCACTGTTTTCCTCACATGCTAGTAAAGTTAAATAACACCGTACTTTAGAGGAAATTTCAGAACGACTAGAACTAAGAACAAAGAAACTGGCAGATAAAATCCATTGGCATCTTTTCAGTTAACTGAGCAAAGTTAAAAAATAACAAGAAGCTAACTAAATGCCAAAACTGCGATGAAGTAACAAAAAAATATACGAACTTGGCTTGTAGAGGACACATCAGCGCCTCTTTTACTTGAACTTGATCTTTGTCTGGGATCTTCAATGTTAAGATACTCATACACTTTTTTCTTGGACTGGAACTTCAACCCGGACGATGGAGCAATGTAAACCTGCATCAACAATAAAAGAATCTTTTTATCCATGAAGAGTTTGACAACTTTATCACCAAAACAAGAAGAGCCAATGAGTTAGAATTTGGTCTTCCTCTTGTGGCGCTTGACTACACCATAGAAAAGAAACAAAAAAGAGAAGGAAAGGAACAGAGTAAAACCCCAAAGGAGAACCAAGTAATAAAGGATTAGCCTACGTTATACACATCGACAATGCTAATTACTCGAAGGAATCTAAAAATCTACAAGGTAATGTCGCGAAGGTAAATTCCGCATACAAAGATTATTTGAAGCACTTATGAAAAATAAACCCAAAGGTTGCACACGCTAAGGTGATCAGAACATGACTAGAAGTGGTAAACAGAAAAGTGATCAATGGATAAAAGTAAATAGATATATAACAAAAATTGTAGGTACCTTATATGAACTACCATTTTGTTTCGGTCTGGTTTCCACAATCCAACCCTTCGGTAAGAAGTCCAGTGAATCCCCCATTTTCCCTACATGTTAGTAAAATGAAGTATCGCTGTATCTTAGAGAAATTTAACGGAGATACGAGAATGAAATAAAAGAGTACAGTGATTGGCAGATTGAGTCCTATGGCATCCTCTTAGTTCATTGAGTAATTATAAATCGAGGCATGCTTTTCTAATTGGCTTCTAACTCTCATATTAGTATAATACTTCAAACAACACAAACTGATAGCTTGTGTCTTCAACTATTGTAACTCTTTTTTGATCGCAGGCTTGTATCTACAACTGTTGTAACTCAATTACCAAATAACAACATTAAAAGTTTCCGTTACGACTTTTGTTAGTCATCAGCACATCTATACCTCACAAGAAATGGTTATTGCTTATTATTGTGACTGGATGTATTGTATCATTTTCCCTCAAACTTAGTACAGTCTAAAAGTATTTCCGTACTATGATGCAAACTAGATCATCAAAGACAATAAATAAGTATTGTGATCATTTATAACCAACATCTCCGCATCTGTTCCAAATCAATAATTGATGTATTATGTTTAGCAGAAGCACTCTTTGAAAATATGAGTTTTATTGAACTACATTAACCCCGCTTAAAGAGATCTAGTTGAGAAATAACCTTGGCCACCAGCCTAAAAAGGACATTTATGGACCTTTGCCCTGCTCTCTAGTTTGATTGATTAGCTTATTCGTAGCTAGTTGCTTAGGGCCTAGTATTATTTAGTTCTAAAACATGTTGGAATTCAAATGTTTGCGGGACGACTTATATTTGGTAATTTATTGATTTCTCCGCAGCATCCTCAAACTAA
>JAJJMC010010218.1:2113556-2178397 GCA_023531435.1 Papaver californicum
CCACTTACCCCTACGTATACCCTTTAGGCAGTTACATTCGAGTATCATAGTTATTTTTCGTTTCCCTTACTTTATCCTATTTTTCTGATTATAGACTAATATGAAGATTTTATAATGTTAAACTTTTCTCATGGCAGCAGTTCTCTAATCTCGAAGAGGACAACAGGTCCAACCAGAAGGTCGAAAAAGGGAGGATGGACAGAGTCAGAGGTGAGTAGCTAAGGCTCGTTTTCTGGATCATAGTTCTGTGAAATTTTGTGATTAGAAAATCCTCTAGCTTCATTCTAGCGTAACATTTGTACGTGAATAAAAATTAGTTGACTGTTTAAGTACCTCTCACATTTGTTATTTTGATGATGGATAGGATAATATTTTAACTACCGCAGTCAAATTACACGGCGGAAAAAATTGGAAGAAAATTGGTACACACTTATCTGTTATTCTGCTTTCGTTAGTTGCTTCGAGGTTTTTGTTATTTTAGTCTCATGGAGTTCTGCTTTTAACTTATTTAATTACATGGTGTCCTATTCTGCTGCAGCCACTTGTTTCAAAAATAAGACTGATGTTCAGTGTCTCCATCGCTGGCAGAAGGTTCTTAATCCAGAACTCGTTAAAGGACCTTGGACCAAACAGGTGCCAACAATGATCTTTTTGGTAACCTTTTAGATTCCTAGAAGGTACTGGCATGTTTATGTGATTTTGATTCCATGTGTGTTGGTAATTTTCAGGAAGATGATCTTATCCTTGAGCTGGTTGGAAAGTATGGTTCTAAGAAGTGGTCTATTATAGCACAGTCTTTGCCAGGTCGGATAGGCAAGCAATGTCGAGAAAGGTAATAAGCCTTATATTAACTTGTTCTTGATTGTAAAATTTAAAGAGATATCCCCCAAAGCCTTCGTGTTTAATCCTGTAACTGTTTTTCAGTTTGGGTAGTAATTCTGTCTGCATTTTAGTTTCCATTTTAGATTTTTGTAAGTTGAAAATTATCTTTTTTTCAGGTGGCACAACCATTTAAACCCTGCTATAAAGAAAGATGCTTGGACCCATGAGGAAGAAATGACTCTTATACAGTACCACCGAATTTATGGTAATAAATGGGCTGAAATAGCAAGGTTCCTGCCTGGAAGGTAAGATACGCTTAAAGATGTCTATACATTCTAGTTACATCAATCAAACTGGGACAAGCTCAATGAGTCATTACATTTTTGTGCATGATTTATACATGTCATAAGGTTTCATAGAGTGGTTTATCTCTGTTTGAAAACGATGGAGGATATTAAATCTGCTTCACTTTATATGTTCGAAACATAATAGCCATATTTCATATGTGCATCTTGGTAACTGCCAGTATTTCATTTCTCATTGAAATTTACAGGGCTGACAACTCAATAAAGAATCATTGGAACTGCTCAGTGAAGAAAAAGTTGGATACATATTCAGCTTCAGATCTACTTAAGATAAATCCTGGTGTACTCAATCATGAAAATGTGACGGTTGATATGACCATGCAGGGTCCTGCACGGACATATGCTTTTGATACAAAAGTATTATCAGTTAGTAGACCTGGAAACCATTTGGTAAATTTAACTCTTGGAAATTCTAATGGTGGGCGTAAAGGTGAACCAACGCAACCTTTTCAGGCCATTGAATCTAGAGCCTTGCAGAAACAGGCTGCATTTCCAACAAAACCAATCCAAGGTGCTGCTAGAAGTGCTACTGGAGGCATTTCTTCCGAAGATTTGAAGCTCTCCATTTTCAGTCTTTCTCCTCCTGGCCAACCTCGGGAGCATGTTACTTCAGCGCCTCCTCCTTTTCTTTCCTTGGATTCAAATCCCTGTGATACTAGAAAAAATCATGCTGTTCTTACTGAGGCTGAATCAGCTATTACTGCAAAGAGGTTACCCGAATCTCCTAAAAGGGCAAACTTTTGTTCTTCTTCCCCAAATCTGGCTTCTGAGCTTGGGGATTACAGAGATCATGATGGTAGGCAAAGCAAAGTCTTCAACGCGTCGCCATGCCACGATGGTACTGGTTATGGAGGATTGTATTATGAACCACCCCAGTTAACGAGTTATGATATTTTCTCTGAAAATAGTAGATTCTTAAATTCAAGAAGCCCAGTTTGTTCCACGCCACCCAGCCGCTTACGAAATTTTTCTGTAGATACCAGTAGTCCCGAGTCTGTGTTAAGGAGTGCAGCAAAAAGTTTCAAAAATACCCCTTCCATCATAAGAAAACGTGGACGTCAGGTATGTGGCTGGGCTCCATATGCATGTGATTCTGATGGTGCTCGCACACCAGAAGTGAGAACTCATGGTTTCAGTGACATGAATGGTTTTATGGAGTCAAGTCCACAGGCAGATAGTGGTCGAGTTGATCTCAGCAGCAAAGATCTTCTAAATGTTACGTGGCTTTCTCTTTCTACTCCAAATGCTTTGGAACATGAAGCGGCTGCCACTGTAAAATCCGTGCGCTTGGAATATGCGTTTGATATGGAAAGTGATGACTCCAGACCCAAGTTAGATGCCAACTGTGATGCAAATAAAGTATTTAGATCTGTTAGTAACTCAGACACCTCTTCAAGAGACGTATCAAATCGGGCTCAATCAGAATTTAGTGCTTCTTGATTCTAGAGCTAATTACAACTACAACTTCTATTTTGGTAAGTAAATTCTCTCTGTGTTATTGATGATATCTTTGCTGCAATATAACTGTCGTCAAGTAAATACTACTGCTCGCAATAACTGAAAAACTGTAGTGTGAGTTCGATGTTTGTTTGCTACTGTGTTCTGAATAGGCCGCCTACCTCATGCACTTGCTAGAAGAGCTTGTCTATCATAGGCAATTGTTTTTTTGTTCTGTTCCAACCTTTATAATGTTGTGAAATCTAATAGTTCATTTTTTTTATTTCAGTAATCATTGTTGCGAGGAGGATCCACTTTCACGTGGTATTTTCTTGTAAAGCGGGATTTTTGTTGCCCTTGTTGGAATTTTCATGTGGTAAAGCTTCATGCTGGACTTGCTGTTTAGCGGCAGAGCATCCATTAGCTAGCTGAAGGTACATCTTATCATATTTCTCAACACATAAGTTTAGCAACCCTATTATAAAAAACATCTTCTCTTGAAGTCATTGCTCAAAGCTGGTTGACTTTCATTTTACTTAACTTGATCTAGATCTCCGCCATCTTCATTCCCTCAATGTTGTTCTTTCAAGTCTCTAATAGTACCTAGAGAGTAAGTCCGTCGACTTCATAATGAATCACCCCATAGGCAGCTCATGGCCTTACAAAAACTTCGAAAGAGATAGGATTAGTAATACTGTTTAGGATTGTCTCTTTTGGTTATGTTTCTATTTAGGAATTGCAACACCATCATTACATGGATCTAACTAGTGTCAAAACTGTATGTGATTCTGTTATTCAAAAAGCAAAATCTCACATCACTAGAATTGCATAGATTCATCATTTTTTATCGATCCATTTTTTTCTCATATGCAGATTATGATAGCAGGGTATACGACTCAACGAGCCCTTTTCCGAAGGAATGGAGGTCAAAAGTTTTCGGGCAGAAAAGTTAATTTATTATTGTTCTAAAAATTTTTAGGTTGGGACAGTCAGAAGGTCTATATTTCTTATAGAATTATCTTTATTAATTTATGTAAATTTGTACAGAAATTATAAATTATTTCGCTAACCTTATATACATCTTTGCTGTTATACGAAAACAATAAAAGCAAAGAAAGGATGTCAGATTATTCTTTATGAATTATGCTTCTTTACTATCTTACTGCACTTTATTTCCTTTTCTGTAAACCGGATATACCATTCAAAACACTTGGGGGGCTTCACGCCTTTTCTTCTGGCTAAGGCTAATATGTTAGTTGCAGATCTGGTGTACTTGATTTCACTAAATCATCTGGCTCGACTGTCGGTTGTGTGCGGGATGTCACGCTTTTGGCTTTTTGCAGATGACTTGCTTAGCAATGAGCTCAGCTCAGCTGACTTAACCCAGTTGAATAAATTGATGCTCTTACTCAACCCACACTAGTATGACGTTCAAAAATATCATCTTTTAACAGAATTAGTTCATGAACCTTATCATGATCCATGAGTGACCTTGAAAAATTATTTGAATATTGTGGCCTCGTAATATTCTAATATCTCATGTGTTAAACAAGAAAGCAGAATGTTTTCCACAATTTGTCAGTAAGCTAAATCAGAAAATAAAATAATTCATAAGTTTTTAAAGGTAAAGTCCCCCCAGTCTGATAAAGGGTTGGGGAATTTCGTTCATAGGAACGTATTCGAAAATAGACCCTGGAACTTGGAATATTGCAGCAGCAGGCTAGTTGGTTTAGTTGACGCCTAAATCAACTGCCACTCGGATTGGTCACATATTGTAACGGAGCCATTGTCTGCCTACCGAATGTCTACTCTGGCTCTTCTCCTAAGAGTTTCAATCAGAATCCTCATCCCCACATAGACAGGAGATAAAATATTAGCTGTGAAAAACCACATCAGCATGCACAAAGTTCAATTTTGTGCACATTTTCCAGAGAGCACATTCATTTATGTGTTAAACCAGTTGTTAATTACTTAATTTAAAAACCCTCTGTTGGTCCTAAGAAAAATGATATTTTTTTTTTCTTTAATTCGGTCAAATGGGAGTAGTGTTAAAACAAATTAACACGCTTTTTGGATTAGATTTCAAATGTAAAACCATTCCACAACCTTTGTCTAACATTTGATAGAGATGGTGTAGTGAGTAGACAGCATCCAACAACCATTAAACATGCAAGTGCAGTGATCAGAGTTTGGAATGACAGATGGTTTGGCAGTTGGCACGGCATATCCTCTCTGGAGCCTTCAATATACGGTTAAGAGTTGAGTATCCTTAAATTAGCTGGTCCCATTCCCATCCCACCACTGTTTTATCATTTAAGTCCAAAAATTGACTCACAGTTAAAGAATTTATCATCATAAAAAACGATAATAGAGAAAAGATCAATTCTTTTTACTATTTTTGGTCCTAAGAAAAAAATTCTAAAATTTTTATTCTGGGAGTAATCTTAAATTCTATGCCAACTCATATTTTGTACTACTTTTATTTGTTGTTTATAACAACAGAGAAAACACAATTTATGATGATGTTTATCCATTTTGTTCCTTGAATTGCACAAACCCCCTCCTATATATTTCTCCTTCATTCTTTCATTTTCTTATCATCTCAATCTTAAAACCCCAATTCTTAAATTTCTCTCTTTCTTGAACTTGTTTTGAAAAGCTTTCTTCTTGGGTTTTGTTAAAGGTTTGATTTTTAATTATGGGTTCTGCTTGTAATTTTGATCAAACTATATTGGTTACTGGTGGAGCTGGATTTATTGGTACACATACTGTTATTCAGCTTTTAAATGAAGGGTTTAATGTTCATATCATTGATAATCTTGATAATTCTGTGGAAGAAGCTGTTGAGAGAGTTAGATGTTTAATTGGGGAGGAATTATCTAAGAAATTGAAGTTTCATCTTGGTGATCTTAGGATTAAAGAGGATCTTGACAAGTTGTTTTCTACCACCAGGTATATTTTTGTTTTTGGGTTTTCTTAATTTTGTTTTTTTTAATGGTTATGAGTAGTTTGATGAAATGGGTGTGTGAAAATTCTGTGACAGGTTTGATGCTGTGATTCATTTTGCTGGACTTAAGGCTGTTGGAGAGAGTGTAGCGAATCCAAGACGTTATTTTGATAATAATTTGGTTGGGACTATTAATCTTTATGAGGTTATGGCTAAATATGGATGCAAAAATGTAAGATTTCTTTAGGTTTTTTGTTTCACAAATCATGTTTTCATATTGGAGTTCTGTATTTGGTGATTAGCAACTAATACGGCGTTCAAATTGTCTAAATTTAGATGGTTTTCTCATCTTCTGCAACTGTTTATGGGCAACCGGAGAAGATTCCATGTGTTGAGGACTTCAACTTAGTTGCCATGAATCCATACGGTCGAACCAAGGTACCGTCTCAACTAGCTAAATACCTAGTGTTCTTTGTATGGTTAAAATAAAATTGAAGGATATGGTTGTTTTTGGTCGGAAATAGGATGTAATCCAAATTTAGGATGTGTTAGCTGTGTTTTTACGGTGTAATGCATAGTCAGTGCACAACTGTGAAGATGGGAACATCTAACTAGAAACACATGCAACGACATAGTTTGGCTTCTTCGATTCAGGATTGTACCTAAATGCACATTTTTAAAGTGCTTTTTCTGAATATTAATCTTCAAAATACGTCTTGGAGTAAGATATATTTTGCTGTGAAGATGGATATGACACTTGCCACAATTTTTGTTCCAGGTTTCCAAGAGTTTTTGGTACCTATTTGTATAAAGGATATATGAAACATGGTTCTTGGGTTTGGTTTTTGATAAATGTTCTTAATCCAAGAGCCATATTATCCTAATGTTGGGTTTTTTGTTCAGTGAATCTAAATCCAATGAGAATTTCACATATCTTGTCAATGTTGTCATCATTTGATACTTTGTTCAAGTATCTAATAGTTCTGCGTCTGTTCTTCAAATTCTTTTCTCAGCTTTTCCTTGAAGAAATTGCTCGTGATATTCAAAAGGCAGAACCAGAATGGAAAATCATCTTACTTAGATACTTCAATCCTGTTGGAGCTCATGAGAGTGGTAAACTTGGTGAAGATCCCAAGGGTATTCCAAACAATCTTATGCCATACATCCAACAAGTAGCTGTTGGTAGATTGCCTGAGCTGAATGTATATGGTCATGACTATCCCACTAAGGATGGTAGCGCGGTAAGAAAGAACTTATTGACATGTTTCTCGTATATTCTTGATTTTGTTTTCTTTTTTGATAGTTCTCTAAAGAGTTCAATTCTTAAATGCCTTAATCCTGTAATGTATAGGTACGAGATTACATTCATGTGATGGACTTGGCTGACGGTCATATAGCTGCTTTGAAAAAGCTTTTCATCTCAGAGAATATAGGTAATTCCTTTCTTTCTCTCTTGAAATAGACAATGTAGAAGACCTTTTAGTAATGCATCTTTAGAAAAATTAGGATACTGATGAGTATATTGGTTTAGGTTGTACTGCCTACAACTTAGGAACTGGGTGTGGAACATCTGTGCTTGAAATGGTCTCCGCATTCGAGAAGGCATCTGGCAAGGTAACTGTCTTCCCAACATTCTCTATCTAGGTTCTTTATTTGTTCAGTACTTGTTTGACGGACCAAGAAGGTAGACTTCTTTGTCAATCTATTAATTATCTTTTTATAGACAATCCCGATTAAGCTGTGTCCACGAAGGCCAGGAGATGCAACTGCAGTTTATGCTTCTACAGAGAAGGCTGAAAAAGAACTTGGTTGGAAGTAAGTTTATTCACTATAAGCCTCTAAGTATTTCTTCTCAAAATATGTCTGCCTTGTGTGGTTTTGATCTGATCTTACTAATTCATATGCAAGCTTCTTCTTGTACTAGTCTAGAGTAAAATGTAACTCTGAGCTTACTCTGTCTCAAACTAAGGCCATTTTGACAATATGCATAGCTTATGCGAGAACTTATAAGATTGGGAAAATTAGGGGTCTGGCTAAAGTCTGACCACATGGAAACTTCATAGTTACTGTATTCTGCATATATGCATGTCTTATGTAGCTAACACTAAAACACCTTTTTTCAGGGCAAAATATGGAATAGAG
Organism: Papaver californicum; assembly: GCA_023531435.1. NCBI lineage: Eukaryota > Viridiplantae > Streptophyta > Magnoliopsida > Ranunculales > Papaveraceae > Papaver > Papaver californicum. The sequence continues at coordinate 2,121,270 of JAJJMC010010218.1, forward strand.
GACATGTGCAGAGACCAGTGGAACTGGGCAAGCAATAACCCATGGGGTTACCAAGGCAAACCTTGAAGATAAATCAAACTAAAGAAATTTCAAATGCGCCTTCATCAACTCCTACATAAGTGTCAAATATCTACTTGCACTAATAACGTTTTCTCCAAACTTATCGGTATCATGTATGGGTAAGGGTATCGGACCAACTTTACCGTCCCTATTAGAAATAAAAATACAGGAAGATTTTACTTCAGTTTTCCTACTCTTACAGTGGATTATAATTTGTAATCCATCCTGTTGAAGCTTGAGGTCCTTCTACTAATGTGTATATTTGACTTTGTATCCAGAATCTCAATGTTATGAAATGAATTATGGGAGTGTAAAAATCTCACTGCTCCTAGCCTAGCTTCAATTTTACTCAAGTCTTGTATCCAGTTTATGTGTATATTAATGAAATTCAGAGCAAGTCTCAAGATTTTATGCTGTGCAGTAAATCATAGAGCCCATGTAGACTTTAGTTAAAAGAATGTCAAGTAAATTAGGATACAGACGAGTTTCGCAGCGACTAACTGCAACACCCTTCCAGAGAGGCATCAACTCATCTATTTGGCAGGAGCTTGCAAAATGAAAAACCATACGCTAGCTAAACATCATTGATATAACTTGAGATAATGCATTGACTATAATAGAATTTGGATTCTAGGAAAGGTTGAACTGTGATTTAACCATTTCACCTAATAAACTTTGTTAATAATATCATCACCAACCAACTGCTCAAAGGGTTTTTCCTAGACCCTTACAGAAAAGTAGTACAATCCATCGGTTACGATGGCAACAAGTGGTACGAATTAAAGTAAAGTCTTAGGTTCATATTTTCTTCATAATCATTTTGTATTACAAAGTTTAGATTTTTGTCTATTACCTCAACTGAAAGGCCAAACTTTTGAGGAAATTTCCATGGAAGCAAAGAGGGAGTTGTTGAAGAAGACTATATTCAACTAAATTTTGTTCCATTTTGATGATGATAGGTTGATTATGTATACATGAAAGTAACTCAATGGTATGAAAATGGCAGGGGAATCACAGCGTATCATTTTCTACCCGTCGCAAGAACCCTTACCCACACCTTCACCGTTTACGTTCTCCGTTGATGGTTCCACCACTTTGAGTTTGAGTTCTCAACCCGCTTTTCGATATGCAAATCTCTTTCTTCGGTTTGCTGGGTTGCTGTTTTCTTTCATCTCTTCAATATGTCTTGTTTTTCCATCACCTCGGTACAAAAACTATGAGCCTTCTACTTTCCTTAATACTGCTGAACTAATGTAAGTTACTCTAATTTCTCCTTACCTTTTGTGCTTGCATTAGGAAGGAAAAAGTGCCGAATATGGAGTATGATTTCTTGACATGGTTGATTGTTGCAGGTACTGTTTTATTGTATCAATATTAGCTTCTATTTACTCGGCTTATCAACTCTTCAAAGGAGTATGTGACATTGCATACAGAGCACGTTTTGTATCGGACAAGATCTCAGATTACTCCAGCTTCATTCTTGATCAGGTGAGGGTAATTGAAACTCTCTGCAAGCTTAAAATCTTGGTCCAAGGGTGGCTCCGTGCCTGGCTTTGTGTTGGTGAAAATTTCTTGTCGATATTGTTGTAGTACAAAGAATTTTGTTACTAGTAGAAACTAGGATTATACCATATGGTTTTGATATTTTCTTGGTTCCTTGCAGTTGGTGGCTTACATTCTCATCTCATCATCTTCTATTTTGGTACTCACCATACATCGAATTATACCTACTACAACAGTTTGGAGGTCTGCGGTTGTCTCTGCGAGTATGTCATGCATCACGTTCGTTATAATCGCCATTTCTACACTTCAGTCAGGTTACAAACTTTGTAAAAGACTTATTTGGTGATCTATTCCTCCATGATTTTTAGAGGTTGGAACGAGGATAACTTTAAGTCTCTTTCTTTTTCTCTGTGTATGGCATCAATCAACAGTTTTATCCAATACAATTACATTACAGTTGGTAATTTTTTAACAATACATGAAACGTGGTGGAAATGGGATGATGTTGGGCACATGTAATTTTTGCAGTTACTACATGTAAACCAGAATTACTTGCATTTTACAGGTTTGGTTATAGCCAGTCTTATGTCAGAGCTGGAACCTCACTGACTTAACAAAACCAACGATTTGTTAAAAAGATAAAAGGACCATGAATGCAAAGATCCATCAATGATCTCATACAACAAAAATGGAAAATACTATGACTGCAGCTGCACTGCAAGTAACGGTCACAGAAAATTTTCTACGCTATCAGTAAGTAAGAATAGATTGGGACAAATACCTTATCAAATAAAAAGAAAACTACTTTTATTTCAATGTGTTTACTAGATCTCAACTGTATATAACTATTCCTAAATGAAGAGGTTGATCGCCAATCAAACAATTAAATAGCGCTACAATTGGATTCGACAACAAGGCTTGAGCTAAGCAGTGCAAGCTGCTTTTACTATCCTAGGTTCTCGTGTGTTTCTATCGAAGAATCATGCCGCACCAGTACTGAACATCCATTGCATTCCCGAAGGTTCACTTAAATAGAAGCGAGAAACTACCCTGGTGATAAATTTCCATCTTATTGTTCAAGGGGCAAAAACTCGATGGATGTCTAGTACTGGAGCAGCGTGAAACTTGCTTTCTCATTGACAACCACTCCACCTGGCCCAATCCACAAACTGCATGCCTGCATAAACATTGTTTGCAAATCGAATACCAACAGTGAACCCCAATGACACTGGAGGGATCCGCTTTCCAACAGGGGATGTTTCAACCAGTCGTTCCAGTAAGTTCACAACCTGGTACCGGGTATTGGACGAAACTGCCAGAAATACACCTGAAAGATAAATGCACAAACTTATTAGCAGAAGAAAATACAAGATTATGACTCAATAATTCTGAATAAATTGGAGCAAACAGCTCAACTCAGTTGCAACGGTTTCACGGCATCATGAGGCTTTAAAAGACACGAATCACATTTAACACATTCGGGTATCTCGCTTTCAATTTATTTTTATTTTTATTTTGGGGTCAATATCTTGTTTTCAAGGGTTTTGGAGGCTTTGAAAAGCCACACATCAAAATTACTTCAGTTTTCAATTGAAGTTCAGCAGAAGAACAACACTGTCCAGTAAGGGTAACATTTAAAACAAGACACTGAAAAGGAGAGTGGCAGCATACCCCAAAGAGCTGCACTTTTTATTAGAGGTGGCACAGGGATGTCGTCTTCTGATTTATTAATGCTCCTGATCACATAGATAAACAAAATTAGCAAAGAGAAAACCATCAGCTGAATGATTACGTACATGGCAAGACAGAAGCGAAAAGTACCTTTTAGTAGTCATGATAAAGTTTGCAATGCCTTGCCCAACCAAACCACACCCAAAACCAACAGCTCCATACATAAGACCCTGATACAGGACGGATATGTTGATTTCAGTGAAGGAAACAAGATAGCATTTTTAGCTTCAAAGTGACAACAGATGGTAGCAACAAAAACTTCCATGCATTGAAAACAAACCGAAAAGGAAGAGAAAAGAGTGAGTGTTTGTCTGCGTGTGTGTCTGCATTACCATTTGAAGGAAAAAAAACTCACCTTATAGAAGTATGTAGCAATTCTTTGCTGAACTGAAAACCGACACCCTGGCCTTTCAACCTCGAACACACTGCAAACAAAGGGTCATGGAAATGAGCAAATTCCTCCAATACTCATAGCACAGATAACATTCTGAAAATCTAACCGCTAAGCTTGCAGGCTAGATTGTCATTCAAATCCAGTTCAAACTGACACTTTTTATCCGAGGAAACAAATAAATTTTTGACCCAATGCAAAAGCATCCCTCACCTGCTAGGTAAAGCTGCATAAGCATGTTGCATGCGTCCAAATAATCCTTGTGAAGCGGACACTTGCCCAAAGCGGACATAGGGTGCTAGCATACCGACAAGAGCGATGTTAACAACTATGCCAACCAATAGATCTGCAACATACAACTCAAATTCTGACCAGAAGTCTTTGCCTCTCTTTTGAACTTCGGCAAAGGTTGCACAACAAGAATCAATAACTATCTGCAGAAACAAAAAAGATGGTCTGAATGTGCATACCAGGAAATATAGAAAAGCATGATCAATTTACAGGCATAACTGTTGAATAAATAACCTCTGCTAAGCTAAGCATAAGCATATTTCTCTAGGTCACACAAAGAGCTCCATAAGAATTTAATAGAAGATACACATTGTAACAAACCTCGGTTCCAACTTTAAAAAGGAAAGCAGGATCAGCAAGCATTCGGTTCCGAAGCATGGCACACGATCTCATTAAGAAACCCAAGGGCCAAGATGAACCCTACAACAAAAACAGCATACATATACATATCAAATAAAGAAACAGCCCCAATTGTGTAAATAGAGATGTTCACTAATAGCAATTTAACCTCATTACCTGCAATTCTAAGTAACGAAGAAGAAGAACTTCGCGAATACCAATAGTTTTAGCAGCCTCTAACATATCTGCAGGAAGACTTGCACCCCTTTTTTCTGCTTCCTTCATCACCTCTTCAAACTTCATAATTGGTCCAAACTCCTTCTCTTCTCTACCATTCTCTTCATTCTCTCCACCACCACCACCAGCATTTCCATTTCCTCCTCCCTCACCTCCTCCAGCCTTCCCATTCCCAGCGCCACCATTTCCATTATCGACAGCTGGATTCACCTTAACACCCTCAGAATCATCAACATCCTTGACCAACACACCATCTTTTCCTTCCTCTTTCGTAATCGCAATCACAGGTGAACCTGACGATGATTCAATAGATTCTGACGGCTGCAACGAATTCCAAACCCTAAACCCCCCATGTTTCTCTTTTCTCTCAATATACCTACCATTACTTGTATTGTATAAATAACTAGTACTTAAAGCAACCTCATTTACTGTATTTCCCAACACCCCATTTCTTAAACTCTGCAATGCCCTAACTTTAACAATCATATGACTTGTTCTTGTTTGTTTTACTGAATCAAACTTACCAAAACTTGATAATCCAATCCTCTGTGAACAAACCGCCATTTTCTGTAATTTAGTCGACAAATGAAGTGTTTCAAGATGAAACCCTGATCCGATCAAATCAAAAGAAATAAAATTTTGGGGTTTTCTTTTCTCTCCCCAGAAAGTAAGAGAAGAGAAGAAAATGCACGATTCAGGTTTGTTCTCTGTTGAGTCCTTATAAGAAGACAGCAGCTGAAAGCAGCTTATTAATTTAGAATCTAAATCGCTTATTAATTTTCTAATAATAACACGGCTAGTTTCTTCAACCATCTGGTATGGTAAATTTACCGAGTGGATATATTATATAGGACTTGGCCTTAGAAGGTGTTTAGATAGCAAAGCCAAATTTAATTCTATAAAATGGTAAATTATTTCGATAGATAAATCTAATATTCGGAAAGTTTTGTGCCAGGTCTTCATATTAGATGGCTCTACTATTGATGTAATCCGGATTTCTTTTAAATCTTAGTTCTTTTAATAAAATGTTTTATTCACAAAAAAAAAAAAAAAAAACTTGTTAGTTTTAGAATAAAAGTAGCGATCTTGTGGCTGGTGAGAGGAATGAAGTGGCTATACTTTTTGCTTTTGGTGAATGTTTGGCCTGAACAGTGAACCACATTTTCAAATTTTACACGTTACCTGGTTAATATTATACGAAGTCAAAAAAAAAATTAAGGTATATCCAAATATTTTAGAGACTCTTTTTATAGGGTTGGGGTAAAAGAGTTGAAGAGGGTCGAGTTCAAACCTCGCCTTTTTGAAAATGTGATGCATATTCCTACACGTATTGAGAGGGTTGGAGATCTCAATTGAGTTCCGGGAGAGACCCTAAAATTATTGTTGTAATGGAAAAAGAATAAGGGACACAAATAGAACAAAAAATACACTAATAAAAATACAAAAAAAAAAACAAACTAATTTGGTATCTCTATTCCAACTGCCGACTCCTCTCCATTCTACGGTATTTTTCACTTCAATCTTCTTCGCTTCATTACCGATAACTTTAGCTTCTAACTCGATTGCATCTTTGTACCAAACACGTATAGATGTTTCCTAATACAAGGAATCTTACGAAAATTCTTCCACTTATTATTAAGTGGTATTTTATATTTTTGTTTAGAAAATTTAGATTTTGATCAGAAATCTAAAATCTAACTATGATTGAAATTAAACCACCACTGACAAAGCTGGGTACCTGGGATTCCAATAGAATGATCACTAACATTCTATTGTTAATCACAAAAAGGAAACATAATTAGAACTCTGAGAGTGAAGAACATATACCCAGCTTCGTTATAGCGAGATTCAACCCAGAGAAGGCGGCCCTGACCATCGACGGCTATGCCCGATAAGCGCTTCTCAGCTCCCGTGATAACTTCAACTGTGATCAGTGACTTCAGGGAACCATAAGGAGCAGTAATTTTCTTGTCCAATGTTAGAAGGTAAGAAAGCCATTCACTTGTTTAAGCAATGTTCTTCGTTACTACTGATATTAGTAATGGAATAAGAAATGCCTGTTACGCTGATTGATACTGATAGACGATGACTCAAATATCCAAAGGAGATAGTACTTGACAAAATTTACATCATTAATTACATATAATCTTTTTTATGTTGCATTCGAGGGACAATTGGTATTGTGGTATTGTACAGTCGGTATGCTTGATAAAAAAAAATCTGGATGTCGACTGCGTTTGAACCAATACTTATTATTAGTCAAGGTTTAGGGGATATTTAAACTCTAATTCAATCACTGTTAAAATTATTTGGATAAAGAGTTTTTCAAAATATTTCATAATGTTTATTTTGTTTTTTTAGTATCTCCAATTTATAAGACTATTCTCCAATTGAGGGTTCTAAAAAATAGAATCTGAAATAATATCTCCAAGCAAAATCAAAGCTAAACCTCACATATCAACTAAAGGAGATTAATTGAAATCAACCAGGATTTGAATCTCACAAGAATAACAAGTTTTTAACCTCAATGATCAAAGTGTAAAGAAATTTTGGTACTTTGTTTACTATTCTTATTCATTTCTTTCACACTATATTTCCCAAACGATAACGAAAGGGTATTAACTTCTAAAGATTTTTACCCAACTATGGGTTCAGATCAAGCATCAAGTTGGTTGTAAAAATGGACTTTGTGAGCCCACTGAGAATCAAAATCCGTCACAAAATAATCCCATGAGTATATGGCTAATGCGCTAGCAAGATCAGGACATGGGCTTTTCCAAAATCTATGGATGAGCTTGCAAAATGTTGGTGTTCATATGTTTATCAAGGGCAAGCAAAGTATTGTGGCCATACATTCCAGTATCAGCAGCGACTTGGGTGAACGCAATGGACGCACTTTCTGAGTCTAAGCATAACTTGACGGATCAATAGTTGGCCGTTGAAGCTAAGGCTATAGTTCTTTCTTAGACAACTGCAGCAAGAAATAGGCTTTATATCTTTTTCTTGAAAACAACATTGTATACCCCTTAAAACTGAGATGCACATTCTCCACCATTTCATTGATGTTGTATTGTTTTGGAAAATGGAGATGTTGAAAACAAATAAATTTTTTTTTAACAGATTTCCATTTTTCCAAAACAATGCACCACCCAATGAAAAAATAGGAAATATGTACCTTGGTTTTAAGGGATGTACAAAGTTGCAATCATTCTTTTTAATTTTTATCATGAATTAGGATTTGGGGAAGGATCCAATAACATGGTTAGAATCAAGCTAGTCAATATCGGATTTCTGTGAATATCGGTTGGGGTCGAGACACTGGTACGACTCTATATTTCGGTGAATATCGGCGAATATCGATGAAATATCGGGAATATCTGCATCTAGGATAAACACCGAAACCGATATTATCGGCGGTATCTCGGACGAGATTGACTATATTGGTTAGAATGACATTACCTTGATATTTTGGTGTCATTTTTCTTATAAAACCCAAACGGAAATGAATTTGAAGCTAATTTTTCGGTATCATATTCTTCTTATAAAACTCTAGATTCCCACCAAAAATAAACGCATTCCGGGATATGAAACCTCACCATCCATAAAGTTTAATTTGAACCGTTAATTTTTAATGGTTGATTCAAAGTGATAGATGGCGGTCTTATACGTCTCGAAATGCACTAATTTTTCGTAGGAATTTTAATCATTATAAGAAGAACATGTCACCAAAAAATTAGGTTTAAATTCATTTTCGTTTGGATTTTATAAAAAAAAAAAGCGTCAAAATATTTTAACTATGTCTTTTTAACCTCCCCCTTTATGACTCAAGATCTGCGCACTTGGACTTATCTATTTTTTCTAAATTCCCTCCTAAATACAAAATTTACTAAGCATTCCAAAATTTACAGTGACTTAAAAATAATATCATCATTCAAAATCTGAAATGTAATCCAAAATGTGACTCAAAACCTGCAGTGTGAACCAAAGTATACGTTGTAGCATAAAATCTGCAGCGCTACTTAAAAGTTGGTGCTATTATGTAAAAATCTTTCAGGTCACTCTGAAAGGCCAACCGCCGTTTATCAGAGTAAGTTCTCCTTGTGTAAGGGAAGTGTAAGAAAATTAAACATATATTTCCATGAAAACCTCCTCCGGTTGGAGAAAAGATCCCAATTTCATTGAGTTTGATTCAAGAGAGACCCAAAGCAGGGTGATGAAACCCTAGACTAATTCTCAAATGGCCTCAACATCAACTTCTTCTTCCTCACTGATTATGTCCACTGTGAGCAATACAGATGAAACCCATTCATGGAACCTAAGGAAGAAATATGTCAAGGGATTCTTACAAACACTTGGAGCTTTCAAAGATCTTCCTGAAACTCATCAGAAAAAGGGTTTTGTCTCTGATATGATGAGAAATTTTCTCAAGGTTGATCGTATTGACCGTGGTCGTATCATTTTTCATCTCACTGTCAAGCGTCTAGTCACTGTAAAAATTCAATCTTTATAATTTTAATCTCACATGAATATGAAAATTCAATCTGGGTTTAGAATTTCAACTCGTTTTGTTGATAGGTTTTGATTTTGGATTTGTAGAATGCTTATGGTACGTTTCATGGAGGTACAGTTGCTGGAGTTGCTGAATTGGTAGCAATGGCTTGTGCTAGAACTGTTGTTGATGAAGATAGGGAGTTGTTTCTTGGAGAAATGAGTGTGTCTTATCTTTCTGCTTCGGCTATAAATGTAAGTTGTTAACAAATTTCTGCGTCGAATTGTTCTAACTTCTATATCAAATGTTCAATATTTGTCATTTTAATATCATTAACCAGATTAGGAATCAATGACTAGTCATAGATTACATTAGAGATTCACAACTTAGAAATCTGTTGTTTGCTTGATCACCTGAAAATTCTTTTTCCCCTGTCCCTGGAGAAAGGGTTTTGGTTTTGCTAGGATTCAAGCACATTTGGTGCAGGCGTCCACCATCGACGCCCTTTTCGGTGTTAAATGATCAGCCGATTGGGGTGAATGCCTGGCAATTACAGTGAATATGACAGCCAGTGCACCAAATGCGCAAGCATTCTAACATTTTTGAGACGCTCTGTGTTATTATAATAAGCTGGTTTTCTATCATGGACTTGTGGTGCATATGTTCACTTCTAATTTAGTGGTTCTGTAGCTTCTTCATGGACCTCGGTTAGTATGTACGGATCTGTTTTCCATTTGGTGTCTTTTTAGTAGTTTACTTTGAACGTAGCAAATACGACAATAGTGATCTTGAAGAATTTTTCAGATGTGATCCTGGTGACTGCATACTTTATGTATCTCGATAGTCTAGTACTGGTTGGCATTTGGAATGCAAGACAATTGGGGTTGGGAACAGCTATCGATTGGTATTTAAGAAGAGAACGTTCCTTCTTCAAAGGGGATCCATTCAGCTTGTTGTGCCTATTTGTAGCTTAAAAGGATCTTTTAGAAATTTTTGATGATGAATGAAATTTGAAGCTTCCCATTAGGAATGATTGACAACAATCCCCTTTTTACTTGAACAAAACCCTTGGCGTTCTCCAGCTCTATACAGTTGGATACAAAACTTTTACTGCAAAGTTCCTTTTTAAGTATACCTGCCGATAACATGTTTGTTAGGAATTTTGGGTCTAGTGTTTGGAAAGAATGTAATGGTATATTACGCTTTCTGATGTTTTAATCTTTGCTCTTTCTAATCCTGTTTTTTCATTTTCTTTTTTCAGGTGGAACTGGAAGTTGATGGATGCATAGTGAAGAGTGGCAGGAATGTAACTACAACATCGGTTGAGTTCAGGGTCAAGGGAACAAAGAAAGTCGTTTATACTGCTCGTGCTACCTTCTTTACGGCACCGGTTTCGAAATTGTAAGAAGATATCGTAATATGCAATAAAGGAGAAAGAAACCATTCTTCGTTCATTTTAATGTGTTGAATTACTACTTAATAGGATGACATTGTAATTCAGTATGTCACTGTAAATATGTATCATCAACGATGAATCTAAGAGTCATTGTTCAATTTACTTGATTGGAAATGTTCTCTCTTGGTTCAAGTGTTAATCTTTAGCTTAAAACAGTGAAAACGTGTGGTCACTTGGTAGTGTAAATTGGGTATTATTTTGTGAAAATCCTCCACCACTCAAATCAGAAGAAAAGTTTGGACTCCAAATCTCTAATAATTGAATTTGATTTAGGGGAGAAACAAAAATAGTGAAACCATAGATTGATTCCCAATGGCCTTGCTATCAAGATCCTCTTCACTAACATCCTGCCCTGCAAGCAATACAGATGAAACTCATCCATGGAACTTGAAAGAGAACAACACATACAGCTTCTTGCAGGGTCGTGGAGCCTTCGGCAAACCTAACGAAGCTTCTGAGAGAAAGGGGTTGTTCTCTGATAGAATGCTAGATCTTTTAAAGGTTGATCAAATCGAACGTGGTCGTATCATTTGTCGTCTCACTGTCACGCCTCTTGTCACTGTAAGAGAAACAATCTTCTTAAGCACTCCCTTTTGCAATTACGTAACTTTTCTCAGGGTTTAATGAAGGTTTTTGAATTTGCAGAATCCTTATGGTACACTTCATGGAGGTGCCGTTGCTGCTGTTGCAAAATTGGTAGCGACCGCTTGTGCTAGAACTGTTGTGGATGAAGATAAAGAATTATTTCTTGGAGAGTTGAGTATGTCATACCACTCTGCTTCTGCTATAAATGTGAGCTTCGAACAAATATTTCATTTCATTCGTGTCAACAAAAGATATCAGTAGTTCCCAAAATTGTTTGTGTGTTGATTAAACTTACATATCTTAAGAATATTAAATCATGATATGAATGCAATCGCCAGAGTGCGGTGTCTGATCTATAAAAATGATGGGAATTTCCCACTGTGATTATGACTTATTCATAGTACACTCTGGCGTAACATTGTAACTGTAATCTAAGATATGAATGCAATCACCCGTTTAATGTTGCATCGTCTACTTCCTACATGCACCTTTTAGAAAAGATTAGACAAACTACTGAGAAACGAACGATGCTACTCCTTACACAATAATGATAGGAAATTCGATAGAGCTTTATTAAGATTCCATGAAACTAGATTGAAGAAAATGTTGTGAGTCATGCAAGGACATTTACCATTGTCTCTGCAACATGGACCGTTAATAACTTGGCACCAGAGGGGCCGTAATTGCTCATCTTACTTACTAGCTGGAAAAAGTCTAGTTAGTCATGGGATTTTGGGTCTAATGCTGTCAAGAACGTAACAATTTATTATGCTCTCTAATGTTTTCACCCTGTCTTTTCTTATATATCCTCTTTATTCTTTTTCTTTTTCGTTTCAGGTGGAATTGGAAGTTGATGGATGCATAGTGAAGAGTGGCAGGAATGTAACCACATCATCAGTTGAGTTTAGAGTGAAGGGAATGAAAAAAGCCGCTTATACTGCTCGTGCTACCTTCTTTACGACTCCGATTTCAAAATTGTGAAAAGATACTGCGACGTATAAAAAAAAGAAAAAATCATTCATTAAGACATTGAACATGTGTACTATCGAGAATGAGCAATCGAGTCATTGTTTACTTTACTTGATAAAAGATACCTTGTCTACGTCTTCTTTAGCTTAAACAGTGAAAAGTGGGTATTTTTAATCTGATTCCACTACATTTTGGGTCATTTCAGTTCTCAAATTTCCTTACATGTAGGGTAAGGAAGTGCGAATTGGAATAGTTTTGACATAAACACACACCACATGTTTAAGGAAATTTAATGACTCCAGTCATAGAATTTGTATAGGGGAGAGAGGCAGAGGGATAGTAGTGAAGCGCTAGATCTCTTTCCAAATGGCTTCATCGTCGAGAACTTCTTCACTAACTATCTCCTCTGCAAGCAGTACTGGTGAAAATCATTCAAGGAACTCAACACAGATCACTGCCTATGAATTCTTACGGAAGGGTGGAGCCTTCGAAACCCTGAAGGTTTTGAGAAAAAAAGGTTTGTTCTCTTAAATGACGAAGGATCTTCTCAAGGTTGATCGAATTGTACGCGGACGTGTCATTTGTAATCTCACTGTCATCACTCGTATCCCTGTAATAGAAACGATTTCTTTATTTATTTTTTTCTCTATAAGCTATGAAAATTCTCCGACGTTTACATTTCGACTTGTTTAACGAAGGTTTCTGATTTTGCAGAATGGTTATGGTACTCTTCATGGAGGTGTAGTTGCTACAGTTGCAAAGTTGGTAGCAACGGCTTGTGCTAGAACTGTTGTGAATGAAGATAAGGAGTTACTTCTTGGGGAGTTGAATATCTCCTATCTCTCTGCTTCTAGTATAAATGTGATGTTGTTTCTGCAACAACAAAAATACTAAACAGAAGAAGATGTTAAGGTTAACAAAATCTCTGAATTGATATACACACAATGGACAGAGCCACCTGCTCAGCAAATTGTCCTTAACATAATAGTCCACGGGTACTCCTCAAGAATGAGAGATGCTATACCCCCACAACGGAGATGTGTCCAGGATAGAACTGTCCATTATGACTAGTATAAGCACAATACTAGTCACCCTAAAACGAACTCAACAACAATTTAGATATGGAAGGGAAATAAACAAACAGTGCGCAAAACAAAGCAGGAAGAGAGGAAAAGAAATGAGAATACTAGCTGCTTCTGGTGTGTTTTGAAATGAAGAACTCTTTTTTCTTTTATAGGCAGAGATGGGAAGTGAAATCAATGCAGTAATGAATGTAAATAAATTTTATATTTAATCAAAATTTATGTGCGAAAATTTAATTTTTAAACGGTAATAAAACGGGTAAAATTTATTTTCCATTATGACAAGATTTATACTCGCCGGGTCAGACGCCCCCCCATATTAAAAACAAAATTTTAATTTAGTTTTAATTCTTTAAGGAAATAATTTAAAATATTTTTTCTAAAAAGATAAGTCTTGGTTGACTCACACCCACACCCGAGCCCGAGCCCGAACCCGAGCGACCGGACAGACGACGACGGCGGCGTGCGTGCTTCGGTGCGAAGCACGGCACGTGTGTGAAATGTATGGTTGCACCAACTAGTCCATATCCTTAGTCCTCTCCCGACCACAAAAGAGTCTAAACCCCTAAGGGACCACCCTTAGATGCAAATTTCTAAGTAATATGGAGAGGAAACATTTTTAGTTTTTCCAATGTGGGACTAAAGGTTCATTCACAAAAATGAAAATGTGCTAGTTTTCCTTATTGACCCCTTGGTCCTAATCCCATTTAACCAAGACCAAGAACAAAACATTAAAACTCAAGCCAATTTTCTCTAACAATCCCCCACATGAATGAAAACCCGATGAAAATCAGAAATCAAAAAGCGAGAAATACCACTATAGGCAATAGGTGTCCATAAGGTCTTGAACCTTTGCTTATTGAGAAATAAATGGAACTACTTGATGGAAAGTGAACGCGATGTCTTGAACTGCCATCGTTTGGTGTAGTTCATCAATAACTTCCAGGCGTGATATCACTCTAGGTGCTGTCAAGTTCGTGCCGTTGTGTCCATTTTGGCCCTGGACGTATCCCGTTTCTCAGAATGCTCTAGAGAATCAGCTCAATTCTCATAGGAAGCGGCCCACTTCCACATTCAGATAGGTGAGTTCCATGAAGAGTGTTTACTGCTACACCCCACTTCAATCTTAAATTGAAACTATAAAACTCATTAAGACTTAATAAAAAGTCATCCTTCACATGCAGTCACACTATCACGTCTACACCATAGGGAATGGACAGAGAATGAAATTCTCTGATAGTGTTTCCTTTAACCCACCACAAATTAGTTGTCTCATTCAAAACTTTGATCTTGGGATATCCAGTCAACAAGGTTGAGTTTCCTTCGTGGCAAGTTTATTTAATAAGCTTAAGTACCATCCCCCTCGATGCATTACTAACTATCTCCTTGGACAAACCTTTCGTCAAAGGGTCCGTGATATTCTCCTTAGACCTCACAAAGTCAACAGAAATAACGCTAGTTGAGATTAGTTGTTTTAGGAAATTATGCCTTCTACGAATGTGTATAGACTTCCCATTATAGTTGATGTTTTTAGCATTAGCTATTGCAGCTTGACTATCACAATGTATTGATATAGCTGGCACAGGCCTATGCCAGAGAGGAATATCTTCTAAAAAGCATCTTAGCCAAGCGGCTTCCTCTCGTGCTTTATCTAACGCAATAAAATCTGATTCCATAGTGGATCGAGCTATACATGTCTGTTTGGAACTCTTCCAAGATACAGACCCACATGCTAGAGTGAACACATATCCACTCGTAGACTTAGACTCCTCTGAGTCTGATATCCAGTTTGCATCACAAAATCCTTCAAGGACTGCAGGGTATCTCTCATAATTTAAACAAAAGTTCAAAGTGTACTTCAAGTACCTTAACACTCTAATAAGTGCATCACAATGCTCCTGCCCTGGATTACAGGTACCTACTCAACCTACTCACAGCATATGCAATGTCCGGTCTCGTACAATTTATCAAATACATCAAACTTCCTATAACACGTGAGTATTCAAGTTGTATTACCCTTATTCTTTTTGAGTCTACAACAAGGGTCGTATGGAGTACAAGCAGGTTTACAATCAAACTGATTATATTTTTTAAGCACAGATTCAACATAATGAGATTGACTAAGACTATATCCATTAGAATTTCTTCTAATCTTCATCCCTAAGATCACATCAGCGGGGCCTAAGTCTTTCATATCAAAGTTCTCATTTAGCATGTTTTTTGTGGAATTAGTTACATTCATGTTTGTACCAAGTATAAGCATATCATCAACATACAAGCATACAATCACACAGGTATCATTCACAAGTTTAGTATAAACACACTTGTCAGATTCATTGATTTTAAAACCACTAAAAATCATTACATGATCAAATTTTTCATGCCACTGTTTATGTGCTTGTTTCAAACCATACAAAGATTTTTTCAGTTTACAGACTTTGTTTTCACAACCTTTCACTACAAATCCCTCAGGTTGGTCCATATAGATTTCTTCATCTAATTCTCCATTTAGAAAATTTGTTTTTACATCTATTTGATGTATCTCTAAGTTATGAATGGCAGCAATAGCAATTAACATCCTAATGGAAGTAATTCTCGTAACAAGTGAATAAGTATCAAAGAATATCTACATCTTCTTTCTGTTTATAGCCTTTAGCTACTATCTAGCTTTGTATTTTTGCACAGTTCCATCTACCTTACGTTTCCTTTTGAAGATCCATTTATAACCTATGGGTTTACACCCTAGAGGTAAATCTACAATCTCCCAAGTACCATTCTGTATAATGGAATCCATTTCACTAATGGCGGATTCTTTCCACCATGGAGCTTTAGTAGAATTCATGACTTCTCTATAAGTTTGTGGATCAGTCTCAGCTAAACATGTTATGAAGTCTGGCCCAAAAGATTTTTCAGTTCTAAGTCTTTTACCTCTTCTGGGCTCAAATTCAAATTCATCTTCCTCTAAAGGTAATGTCTGACTAGTCGAAGGGACATCTAGGGGATCAACACATATCATGCGAGAATCAGATTTCAATGGAAAAATATTTTCAAAGAACACAACATGCCTAGATTCCAGAATAGTATTTACACCAATTTCAGAAATGGAAACCTTAGCCATGCAGTTGTATGTTCAGGATACCCTATGAAGACAAAGTCAACAGTATTGGGTCCTATCTTGGTTCTCTTAGGTGGAGGAATGGAAACCTTAGCCAAACACCCCCACACTTTAAAGTATGCATAAGAAGGTTGTCTACCTTTTTATAACTCATATGGAGTTTTTTCTGATCCATTTAAGGGTACTCTGTTCAAGATATAACAAGCTGAGAGGACCACACACACACACACAAGTTTGCATGTTATCTTGAACTAATTAACATGACATTCATCATCTCCTTAAGGGTTCGGTTCTTCCGTTCATCCACACCATTAGATTGTGGTGAATAAAGAGGGGTTACTTCGTGTATAATGTCGTGTTCTATGCAAAAATATCCTATAGGAATTACATACTCACCACCACAGTCAGACCTAACAGTTTTAATGGTAGCACTCATTTGGTTTTCAACTTCTAGTTTATACATGTTGAAGGCTTCTAAGGCATCATCCTTACCTTTAAGTAAATATATGTGACAGTACCTCGTACAATCATCTATAAAAGTGACAAACCATTTCTTACCACCTTAAGTTTGAACTAATTTCATGTCAACTAGGTCTGAATGAATTAATTCTAAGGGTTTAGAATTTCTCTGAATATTTTTTCTAAAAGGTTTTTTAGCATATTTTGATTCTACACATACTTCACATTTATGTTCATTATCCAAACTAAATTTGGGTATGTAGCCTATGCTAGCCAGTTTATGCATTGACTTATAGTTTACATGTCCAAGCCTACCATGCCAAACATTCAATGACATACAAACATAAGCAGAAGAATAAATTTTATTCATTTCATCAGAGGTTACATTAAGTTTGTAAAGACCATCAGTCTTATAACCCTTACCTACATAATCCTTACTCTTATTGGCTATAACTTTCCCAGATTCAAAAACAAGTTTAAAACCCTTATCATCTAAAACACCACAAGAAACAAGATTTTTGCAGATGTCCGGAACATGAAGAACTTCATTCAATGTGAGAGTCTTGCCAGAAGTAAGTTTTAGCCCAACTTTGCATTTTCCTGCAACATGTGCTGCAGACGAGTTACCCATGTAGAGTTTCTCCCCTTCATCTACCTTCTGATAGGAGGTAAACATATCTCTGTTTCCACAGACATGCTTAGTAGCACCAGAGTCTACCCACCAGTCTCTCACATTGGTTACCAAATTGACTTCAGACACCGTGCCAGAAAACTCGATTTTGTTATTTTCAACCAAATTAGCATTGTTTTTCTTATTATTAAAGTCCTTAAGTTTTCTACAGTGCATTGTCATATGGCCAGGAGTTCCACAAACATAAAAGGCACCTTTAATTTTACCAATGTCAGATTTGGGTTTCTGAAATATACCTTTCTTGTGATGACCAGGCTTTGGATTGCGTTTGCTGTTGTCGCCCTTTTCAGTATTGGAAGACTTTTGTTCAATTACATGAGCCTTGTTGGACATGTCCCTTGCAGAAGATACATTCTTGTCTTTGGAGCACAATAATTCTTCCACTTGAATCTTCTTACCCAAATCAACCATACTAACTTCACCAGTTTCATGTCTCAATCTACGTTGTATTCAGACCAGGAAGGCGGTAGTTTTTCAATCACAGCAGACACTTGAAAAGTTTCATCTATCACCATGCCTTCAGCAAGAATTTCATTGATAATACGCTGAAGTTCAAGGAATTGATCAACCACAGTTTTTTCATTTGACATTTTGTATTCTAGGAACCTAGCTACCAAAAATTTCTTATTTCCAGCAGTTTGAGCTTGGTATTTTCCCTCTAAGGCAGCCCATAAATCAAAAGCAGAAAAGTTATCTTTTGCATTATAAAAATCATACATTGCATCTTCTAAACAATTCAGAATATGATTTTTGCCATACAACTCTGTCTAACCCAACTTTCCAACTCCCTTTCATTTCCAGGATCATTCAAACCCTCATCAAAAGATTTCAGAACTAATTCATCTAACATATGAAAACTCAGAAAGAACAACATCTTTGATTGCCATCTTTTGAAATCTTTTCCACTGAATTTTTCTAGTTTGTCATCATCATTTTTACCCATTGTTACAGAAGAAATATATTGTGTTAAGATTGTTGTTTCAGCAACAATAAAAATACTAAACAGAAGAAGATGTTAAGGTTAATGAAATTTCTGAATTGATATACACACAATGGACAGAGCCACCTGCTCAGCAAATTGTCATTAACACAATAGTCCGCGGGTGCAGTAATGAATGAAAATTAATTTTATATTTAACCAAAAATTTATGTGCGAAAAATTATTTTTTGAACGGTAATAAAACGGGAAAAATTTATACTCGTCGGGTCAGACGCCCCCCCACATTAAAAACAAATTTTTATTTTAGTTTTAAATTCTTTAAGGAAATAATTTAAAATATTTTGTCTAAAAAAATAAGTCTTGGTTGACTCAACTCACCGACCCGACCCGACTCGACCGGACGGCGGCGGCGTGTGTGAAATGTATGGTTGCACCAACTAGCACATAGTCTTAGTCCTCTCCCAACTACAAAAGAGTCTATACCCCTAAGATCTTAAGTTTTTTTAATGTGGGACTAAAGGTTCATTCACAAAAAAGAAAATATTCTAGTTTTCCTTAGTGATCCCTTGGTCCTAAGCCCATTTAACCAAGACCAAGAACAAAACATTAAAACTCAAGCCCATTTTCTCTAACACGTGAGCATTTGCAAACATCCCGTTGCTTTTACCTTGCTTCTTTCTAGTTAAACTGTGTTAAGTAGAATGACTTCCGATAATGGTGTTTAGGTGGAATTGGCAATTGATGGACGCATAATTATTAGTGGCAGGAATGTAACTACAACATCAGTTGAGTTCAGAGTCAAGGAAACTAAGAAGCTCGTTTATACTGCTAATGCTACCTTTTTTACCCGTTCCGGTTGCAAAATTGTGAAAAGATGGTAAAGAAACCATTCCTTCTTGGGTTTTTTAGTGCGATGATATTGCTACTGCAGGATGAAAGATCTAAAACAAGAAGTGTACTAATTTGGGATGTCATTATTTCAACTGAGTTAGTCAGTCACTAACGATATGTATCATTCATTGATCTATGAACGAGCCAACATATTTTGCTTACTCCACATGGTAGTTCTAAGTGTGATTCTATTAGAATTAAAAATTGATTTCTTACTTAAAATTAATTTTGTTACTTAATATATCTTAAAGGGCCTAGGGTCACTAGTCCAAACTTTTGGGGTGGAAAAATTGAGCCATCCATTTTCACTTCTTAGTGAATGAGAAACCTTTGGTTTGTCCCATATTGGGCAAACTAAGGAGGAAGTTTATCCTTATTACCACAAACGTTCTATATAAGGAAAAAGAACTAGTGGATTGGATATGGACTTAGGAAATGGACTAGTGGGCAAATGTACACATGTGCGGTGCTTCGCACCGAAGCAACGCGGGCCGCGGGCTTGCGGAGCTTGCGTGTGCTTTTGCGTGAGCCTTGGCGCGACCCTTGGCGCGACCCTTGATGCAGTCTGTTGAACATGCGACTCCATCTCTCTGTGATTGTCTGAACTGTGTTATCTGTTCTAACCCTTAACTCTTTTCAAGCTTCTGTTTGGTTTGTTCACTGTTACAGGAATATTCTTCAACATTCTTAACTCAATATTTGTTTAATTTGAAAATTTTACTTCTGTAACAATGGTGAAGACTGATGTTGACAGACCTCAAAACTTTTCTGGAAAGGACTTCAAGAGATGGCAGTCAAAAATTTTATTTTTCCTGAGTTTCCACATGCTAGATGATATGGTTCTAAAGCCGTTTGATGAGTCTCTAAATGAACCTGAAAAATTACAGGACTTAGAAAGTTGGAAGAGAAGTAATTACATGGCCAAAAATCATATCTTAAACTGCCTAGAAGATGCTTTATATGATTTTTACAATGCTAAGGATAATTTCAATGCTTACAATTTATGGACTGCACTACAAGATAAATATGAAGCAGAAACAGCAGGAAGTAAAAAATTCATGGTTGCACGTTTTCTGGAATATAATATGATGAATGATAAATCAGTGGTTGATCAGTTTCTGGAGCTACAAAAAATTATTAATGAAATAATTACTGAAGGAATGGTTATTGACGAAACATTTCAAGTTTCTGCTATTATTGAAAAATTGCCAAATTCCTGGGATGAATACAAGAGAAGACTAAGGCATGAAACTGGTGAAATTTTCATAGTAGAATTGGGCAAGAAAATCCAAGTTGAAGAATTGTTGTGTTCAAAGGACAAGAATGTTTCTTCTGCAAAAGACATGTCAAACAAAGCTCACGTTATCGAACACAAATTTGCTAATCTAAGTCTGGACCACAACAAGCGCAAGCCTGGCCCGCAAAGAAAAGGTACCTTTCAAAAACCAAAATCTGCTATTGGTAAAATTAAGGGAGCATGTTATGTTTGTGGTGTGTCTGCCCATATGGCAATTCATTGTAGAAAACGCAAAGATGCGAATTTTAAGAAAACAAATGTAAATTTAGTTGAAAGTAGTAAAAATGAGTTTTCTGGCACGGTGTCTGAGGTTAACTTAGTTACCAATGTGAGAAACTGGTGGGTAGACTCTGGAGCTACCAAACATGTCTGCGGAAGTAAAAACATGTTCACCTCCTATCAGACGGTAGGAGAAGGAGAAAAACTCTATATGGGTAATTCGTCTGCAGCACAGGTTGCAGGAAAAGGAAAAGTTTCGCTGAAGCTCTCCTCTGGGAAAATCCTCACATTGAATGAAGTTTTACATGTACCAGACATCTGCAAGAATCTCGTTTCAAGTGGTGTGCTAGATGATAAGGGCTTTAAGATTGTATTTGAGTCTGGGAAAGTGATTATCACTAAGGGAAAGGATTTTGTGGGAAAGGGCTATAAGGCTGAAGGCATATACAAATTATCTGTAACCTCTGTTGAAGTTAATAAAATTGATTCTTCTTATGTTGTTGTCTCATTGAATATCTGGCATGGTAGACTTGGTCATGTAAATCATAAATCAATGAACAAATTGGCAAACTCTGGCTGCATTCCAAAATTAAATTTGGAATATGAACATAAATGTGAAGTTTGTGTAGAATCAAAATATGCAAAGAAGCCCTTTAAGAAAAATGTCCACAGAAATTCTAATCCCTTAGAGTTAATTCACTCAGACTTAGTTGATATGAAATCAATCCAAACCAGAGATGGTAAAAAATGGTTTGTCACTTTCATAGATGACTGTACTAGATATTGTCATATTTACTTGCTTAAAGGAAAAGATGATGCTTTAGAAGCATTTAAATTATATAAATTAGAAGTAGAAAACCAATTGAACACCACAATTAAAACCATTAGATCTGACTGTGGGGGTGAATATGTAATCCTTATAGGAGACTTTTGTACACAACATGGCATTATTCATGAGGTAACTCCTCCTTATTCACCACAATCTAATGGAGTGGCTGAACGGAAAAACCGAACCCTTAAGGAGATGATGAATGCCATGTTAATCAGTTCAGGACTACCGGCGAACTTGTTGGGGGAGGCCGTCCTCTCAGCTTGCTATATCCTGAACAGAGTTCCCCTTAAAGGATCAGTCAAATCACTGTATGAATTATGGAAAGGCAAACAACCCTCTTATAGATACCTCAAAGTGTGGGGGTGCTTAGCCAAGGTCTCTATTCCTCCACCTAAGAGGACTAAAATAGGACCTAAAACAGTTGGTTGTGTCTTCATAGGATATTCCGAACACACCACTGCATATAGGTTTATGGTTGTGAGTTCTGAAAACTCAGAAATTAGTGTGAACACCACTATTGAATCTAGGGATGCTATATTTTTTGAAAATGTGTTTCCGTTGAAATTTGAATCTCGCATGATATGTGATGATCCCCTAGATGTCCCTTCTTCTAGCAATATTTTACTGATAGAAGAAGATGAATCTGTTTATGAACCTAGAAGAGGCAAAAGACTTAGAATACAAAAATCTTTTGGGCAGACTTCATAACCTGTTTAGTTGAAACTGATCCACAAACCTATAAAGAGGCCATGACTTCGTCTGAAGCTCCATGGTGGAAAGAATCCACTATTAGTGAGATGGATTCTATTGTTCAGAATGAAACCTGGGAGATAAATGGATCTTCAAGAGAAAACGTAAGGTAGATGGAACTGTGGAAAAGTATAAAGCTAGACTAGTAGCTAAGGGCTATAAACAAATAGAAGGTGTAGATTTCTTTGACACTTATTCATCTGTCACTAGAATTACTTCCATTAGGATGCTAATTGCAATCGCGGCAATTCATAATCTAGAAATACATCAAATGGATGTAAAAACTGCGTTCCTAAATGGTGAATTAGATGAAGAAATTTATATGGACCAACCCGAAGGCTTTGTAGTGAAGTGTTATGAAAACAAAGTGTGTAGACTTCAAAAGTCTTTATATGGATTGAAACAAGCACCGAAATAATGGCATGAAAAATTTGATCATGTAATGTTCTCTAGTGGATTTAAAATAAATGAAGCTGAAAAATGTGTGTAGAATAAATCTATAAATGATGCCTGTGTGATTGTATGCTTGTATGTTGATGATATGCTTATACTAGGCACAACCTTAAAAATCATTAATTCCACTAAGAACATGTTGAGTGAGAAATTTGACATGAAAGACTTAGGTCCTGCTGATGTAATCCTAGGGATGAAAATTAGAAAGGAGTCTAATGGATTCAGTCTTAGTCAATCTCATTATGTTGAATCAGTCCTTAAGAAATTTAACCAGTTTGATAGTAAACCTGCAAGTACTTCATTTGACCCTTCTTGCAAACTCAAGAAAAACAAAGGCAATGGAGTCTCGTAACTTGAATATTCACGAGTCATAGGAAGTCTGATGTATTTAATGAACTGCACAAGACCAGACATTGCCTATGATGTGAGTAGACTAAGTAGGTATACCTGTAATCCAGGACATGAGCATTGGGATGCACTTTTCAGAGTGTTGAGGTATCTTAAATACACTCTAAACTACCGTTTGAGTTACGAAAGACACTCCACTTTTCTTGAAGGATACTGTGATGCAAACTGGATAGCAGACTCAGG
Source organism: Papaver californicum (assembly GCA_023531435.1). Lineage (NCBI taxonomy): Eukaryota > Viridiplantae > Streptophyta > Magnoliopsida > Ranunculales > Papaveraceae > Papaver > Papaver californicum. Next base: position 2,144,641 of record JAJJMC010010218.1, read on the forward strand.
GGAGTCTAAGTCTACGAGTGGATACGTATTCACTCTAGGATGTGGATCAGTGTCTTGGAAGAGTTCCAAACAGACCTGTATCGCTCGATCCACTATGGAATCCTTGTTTATTGCGTTAGATAAAGCAGGAGAGGAAGCCGCTTGGCTAAGATGTTTTTTAGAAGACATTCCTCTCTGGCATAGGCCTGTGCCAGCTATATCTATACATTGTGATAGTCAAGCTGCAATAGATAATGCTAAAAACAACAACTATAACGGAAAATCTATTCATATTAGAAGAAGACACAATTCTCTAAAACAACTAATCTCAACTCGCGTTATTTCTGTTGACTTTGTGAGGTCTAAGGAGAATATCGCGGATCCTTTGACGAAAGGCTTGTCCAAGGAGATAGTTAGTAATGCATCGAGGGGGATGGGACTTAAGCTCATAAATTAAAACTTGCCATGAAGGATACTCAACCTTGCTGACTGGAGATCCCAAGATCAAGGTTTTGAATGAGACAACTAATTTGTGGCGGGTAAAAATTAAACACTATCAGGGAATTATTTTCTCTGTCCCTTCCCTATGGTGTAGACGTGATAGTGTGACTGCATGTGAGGATGACTTATAATAAAGTCTTAATGAGTTTTATAGTTTCAATCTAAGATTGAAATGGGGTGTAGCAGTTAACACTCTTGATAGAAATCACCTATCTGAATGAGGAAGTAGGTCGCTTCCTATGAGAATTAAGCTGATTCTCTAGAGCATTCTGAGAAACGGGATATGTCCAGGGCCAAAACGGACACAACAGCGTGAACTTAACAGCACTCTTGAGAGATATCTCGCGTAAGGAGCTATTGATGAATTACACCAAACCATGGCAGTTCAAGACATCGCGATCATTGTCCATCAAGTAGTTCTGGTACTTCTCACTAAGCAGAGGTTCAATTCCTTATGGACACCTATTGCTTAAGAGATATTTCTTGTTTTCCGTTTTTCTGATTTATCGCTTTCTTCATTCATGTGGGGGATTGTTAGAATTAAAAATGGATTTCTTACTTAAAATTAATTTTTTTACTTAATATATCTTAAAGGGACCTAGGGTCACTAGTCCAAACTTGGGGTGGAAAAATTGAGCCATCCATTTTCACTTCTTAGTGAATGAGAAACATTTGGTTTGTCCCATATTGGGCAAACCAAGGAGGAAGTTTATCCTTATTACCACAAACGTTCTATATAAGGAAAAAGAACTAGTGGATTGGATATGGACTTAGGAAATGGACTAGTGGGCAAATGCATACATGTGCGGTGCTTCACACCGAAGCACCGCGGGCCGCGGGCTTGCGGAGTTTGCGTGTGCCTTGGCGCGATCTTTGGTGCGAGCCTTGGCGCGAGCCTTGGCGTGTGCCTGTGAGTGCATACGTGTACCCATCAAAGATCCAACGGTTTTATATTTTAATTCTATACATAAAATATTTTACCGTTTTGTATTTATAAAATTAAATCAGGTTTAATAAACAAAATCTTTTAATTAAATATCTCAAATTAAATATGTTTAATCAAATTAATTTTGACGTTTGAAAAACTCAACAGTCTTCTTCTTCTTTAAAAGAAAAACAAAAATCATATTTTCACTTACCCCAGTCGCAGGCACTGACCTGACGACTTTTCCCCTCTTCTTGCTTTGTATCCGCACTAGTTTATTTTCATCTTCTTCTACTGTTAAGTTCACAACGGGCCAACGAGTCTTGCTAACTGGGTTGGTATCAGGTGGTTTTATCTTGGATTCGATTTGTCATCTCTAAAGGTATAGCAACACTTTTCCAAAGGTGTACCTGAAAAATATCGAGTTAAGGGCAGTCTGTTGAACAGGCGACTCCATCTGTCTGTGCTTGTGTGATTGTCTGAAGTTTGTTATCTTTTCTAACCCTTAACTCTTTCAAGCTTCTGTTTGGTTTGTTCACTGTTACAGGAATATTCTCCAACAGATTCCTTAGCCCCAATGTACGCCTAAAAGGCTATAACTTTATTTAATGTAGCAATCAAAACAGAAAACCAGAACCATCCCCAATAACAAACTCAAAATTATTATAGTAATCCTTAGCAAACCCGAATATTGCGACCCAGCAGCTTGAACCTAAAGGACTTGACTTGAGAGGCAAGAACTTGAGCTTGTGATCTTTCTAGAGAGAATCTCCAAGTGCATATCGTGACTACCATCAGGTTTGTTCTAAATGAAAAATCGAATTTTCTTCTCTAGTGTTTGTAACACATTGGGTGCTTGCATACGAGAAATGTAATAGATCAGCAATCCAGAAAGAACTGACTTTGCAAGGGAAAGTCTACCCTCCTTTTGGGGGTAAACTTTTGTTTCAAAAAGTAAATCTTTTATCAAACCTTTCGATGACTGGAGCACAAACTTGTTTTGATGTTTAACTCCAAGAGGAATACGAGAAGTGATATTTAAACTTGTTTTGATGTTTAAATAAATACTCCTCATTTTCAGGATCCTTAACAAATACCTTTCATGAGTATTTTTAAAGGTTTTAGGATCTAGTTTGTGGTTCACATTATATTATATTAACCTCAGAAGGTCAATGAAATCGGTACATTGTCATTTTTCACATACAATATCCTTCACAAAATATCCCTCCTTTTCAGTTTAAGTTTTTACGCATCAAAAAATTGGTAGAGTATTAGTAGCACAATTGAGAATAGTCGCCTAAAAACAAAGATTAGGAATTGAACCAATGGCAATGAGTCTGATTTGCTGCTATTAATTTCGAACTTGCTTCAGTAACCAATTCACTTATCTATCTCCTATAATAAATCTTTATATCGGAGATAAAGTAGAGTCAAATGATCTTTTGTTTAATCAATTAAACTCATTTGGTCAAAAGATCAAACCAAGACAATGATTATTGAAATAATCAATCTTGACGAACAAGCTCTATCCAAAAAACTTAATGCAACTAGACAGTTTTTTCGGTCTTCTACAAATATGATATTTATTAATAAACTTCTTGTGAAATCCTAGAAAATCAAGTTCGTATAAAGTCACACAAGAATCAGAATAGTGATAGCGTGAATCCTATACCTTTAAGAGCCTAAAAAGAAAAGTCTTCAATCTTCAATTATAATATTCAAAGTAACCGCTGCAAAACAACTTGATTTCACTATTGATCAACCACCCAAAACGAAGTCTGTTAACATTGATTGATCAACAATTTTATCTTATAGATCCAGAATCACTTAGATTGTACTAGTCAAATCTTCAAACAAACTTGAGTGGCCTTATAGTAAAAGAGACTGACCTTGGAATAAACAAGTTTGATATATTGAAGATGACTATGCCTTTAGTTCAAACACAAGTAATCAACGAAAACTAAGTAAAAATCTAGCCTTCTACCAACGACAAAACTAGAGGCTAGACTTTGATAAAAGGCAACACAAGATGTTTCACCTAATTAGATAACTCCTATCTCTTTAACAAGTTGGCTTTTCCACACTCATTGAAGGTGTGTTATGGGATGAGTTATTAAGAATACATGACCCTCGTTTTATAGTGTTATGACCAGTGCATTGATTGGAAAAACTTTATTTACCAATTTCGAAAATTCTCAAGATATGCAATAATAATATATTTCTGAAATTAGCAAACCCAAAGTAATATCCAACTCATAATCATTTAATTCTTAGTCTGACAACTAAGTTTAGGTAGCACATAACATGTAGTACTTTACTAATATATTTTTCTAAATATATGAAAACCTCTTGGAATGGAAAACATATAAATCGATACCATATATGATATTGAAAAATCGATTCTTAGGATCTTTCCTTGAGTATCAAATGTGTATTCTTGAACATTAAGAAAATAGAGTTTAGCACATGTTCTAATCATTATATTGACATTCTAATGAACTTTCCAATATAACTTATTTACTTCTCGATATCTACACAAACCGTTGAAGATTAACAGACCAATCAAAAAGGTAAATAGTAGTCAGATTTACTCAAGACCGATTTTGGGATCGATCCTGCTCAAGGGATTGGTCCTTCACCAGGGATTGGTCATAAACCCTATTTCTGAAATTGTTTTCAAACATATTTATTAAGGTTTGAATTCTCCCGTAAGTTCAACATACTAAATAATAACAAGTTACCAATTAGTGCAATGTCATAATCAACAAAGTCTATAGATAAATTATTTGTGGGGAAAAAATAATTGAGGGCTAATTGAGGAAAAATGGGACGAGCAGGTGATAATTCATCAATCCTTAAACATTTGTACTGTTGAATTACTTTGTTTAGATTCGAGAGATCAATCTGTACAATCCTGGCCTAAACCAAGCAATGGTCGTTCCAGTCTTGCTTCAGTCGCAAAATGAGAAGAAGAAAGGTTGGTCTTAGGGAGGGAAGCGAGAGAAGGTTGAGTTTAGAGTATTAGACTCTGTGGGATGTAATTGGTGTGAGTAGCTATGAACAAGTCTCTGTGTGAGAAGGTTGAATGATTGAGTTGTTCAACTTGGATTGTTCAGTATTAAACTTAGACTTAGAATTGTCGTATCTCAGACTTGTTCCCTTGTCCTCTTGTTCAATAGATTGGGAATCTATTTATATCATAGCTATTGTAACCACTCGACCTCTTTTATGGAAGAAACTGTTGATGGTTGAGTAATGGTGAAGTGGAGAAGGTGCTGACAACTGCTCTCCACTTTGATTAAGGCTGAGTAGTCAGTTAATCAACTTGCCACTCCTCTACTCAACTGCTGATCGAACTTTCCATAATTTCTCTTTAGTGGGTGCACTACTGCACCACATGACGTAGACCACCAGACCAAAACCCTAATGAGTATCCCTTTGTTTGTGACATTTGATGTCTCGTGTAAATTTTGTAGCATTGAGTACTACTAACAATATTAAGTCGAACGCGACCTACTTAGTTTTCTAACTGAAGAGCTGTCTTGCTTGACTAGAATGATGACCCTGTCTTGCTTGACTAGACTGATGAGTATGTCTTGTTTGACTAGACCTATGAGTCTAACAGACTAAAATGAAATAAATATGTATTTATTTGTGTATAAGGAGCAGTGTGTCCATCTTAGTCAATTTTGCATTGACATGCTTATTTCGTAAAATAAATAAATAAATGTATGCTGCTAAGCATGAAAAATTGTATGTGAGGCCATATACGAAAATATATGTGTGAGAGGCCTAGTATACCTTAGGATTTTAAAGCTTGTCAAAACCCTAATTTGCCAAGTCAAGATATTCACGTGAAAGGAAGAAAATGTCACAAAATCAAGATATCCACGTGAAAGGAAGAGGGAAGAGAGTCAAGCTTTTGTCCAGAAACAATACGTCTCACGTTTTTCTCTTTGTACTCAGCCTCACACATTGAGGGTAAAAGAGTAAAACACCGTTTTTTTAATAAGAAACAAGACGTCTGTATTTTTTGCTCTTTATATTCACCCTCACACGTTGAGGGTAAAAGAATAAAACACTAATTTTTTTGCTCATATTTTTACTCTTTATACTCAGCCTCATATATTAAGAGTAAAAGAGTGAAATACCAATTTTAACAAGAATCAGACGCTCACGCTTGGCCTTTGAGAAATAACACCATCGATGGTGATTTGGGTATGGCTGCACTAGTTTCCTTCCGCTTAAAAAAATCGTCTAGTTCTAAACCGGTGCCAGTGGCCAGTGGGGTATCTGTGAATTAAAAAAAAAAGTGTAAAAATTTGTAATAAAATATAAGAAAGAACCAATTAGCTTTTTATATTCTTCTGACGGTTGGTTTCCGTGAGGCATTGACTTAAACCAATTTTGGATTGAATTTGATTCGGAGAAAGAGATCCAAAATTATGTCTAAATCCATGACTAACCCACAAATTTCATCGTCATCGTCGTATTCGTCAATTATATCTCCTGAATACAGTACTGAAAACTATCTCTCCTGGATCTACAACACCTATCTTTTTTTTAAACGAGCTACTGTTACTCTTCCAGATTATTCCGTGAAAAATGGGTTTTTCTCCGAGATAATCCGTGACCTTCTCAAAATTGACCGTATAGAACGCGGCCGTGTCACTTGTTTTTTCACCGTCAAGCCGACAGTCGTCGTAAGTTCTCTCACACTCACTGCTATCTGGTTTTCCGCAGAGTATAATAATGATTGGTTGAATTTATCGCAGAATACTTACGGGACCTTACACGGTGGTGCAGTTGGGGTTATTGCCGAGTTGTTGGCACTGGCTCGTGCTAGAACTGTTGTTGCCAAAGACAAGGATTTGTTTCTTGGGGAATTAAGCATTTCTTATCTCGCTGCAGCCTGTGTAGATGTAAGTCTAAAACAAGATCTCCCTTGTTCTTGAATCTTGATGCTTATAAATGAGTTCATATGCTTAAAATTGAGACTCCGGATTTCAATCTGCTGAGGGTTCTAAGAATTTTGTATGTTTTTTTTTCCTCTTAGGTGGAACTTGAAATTGATGGGTGTGTGGCCAGGAGCGGAAGAAATATAACTACAACTTCAGTTGATTTCAGAATAAAGGAGTCAAGGAAGATGGTTTACACTGCTCGTGCTACTTTCTATGCAACACCGATTTCAAATCTGTGAAGTTTGATTCTTACTACATTCCCCTTAGCTGATGAAGTGATGCAAGTACATCACATTCAAAAAATTCTATAATTTTACCATTTTAGAGAGATTATTCGAAAATGTTCGGTGGCTCATAAATGGTGAGAAGTTGCTCAAACGAGTTGGATTAACCCACATATTATAAGGTGGAACCAAAGTAGTCAATATCGGATTTCGATGAATATCGGTCGGGATCGAAACACTGGTACGACTTTATATTTCGATGAATATCGACGAATATCAGTGAATATTAGGAAATATAGGTATCTCATATAAACATCGAAACCGACAGTATCTCGGCCATCTCGGCCGAAATTGACTATATTTGGTGGAACTAAGCTTGGGCTTAAACTCTGGTTGATTGGTCTTTCATCATTAGCCTACTTTTATTGGGGCTATATTAAAATGGTTCTAGATTTGAGCTGGCTCCAATTTCCAATGTTTTAAAACCAAATGGTTCTTTTGGTGTTTGTTCATTTTGGAATTTTGAATGTTGAACATGCGTCTCCTTTCATCGGACTTTTCTCCTTATATGAAGTCCTTGTTTTCGGTTGAATAATCATCTGTGTTTTATATCTTTGATTTATCCAAAAGAGAGATTATATCCACATAATTTAGTTTGTTGCTTCTTGTTGTTTGAAGTGCCACATAATCAATGATAAAAAAAAGGCAGTGTAACCATGATTTGGTTTGTTGATTAAATCCACTTATCAAACAGTTTGTAAATGTTGAGTAGTATTCGGGTGTATTGGTTTGAACACTTAATACACGTCAACGTAAACCAACATGTCTTTTGTTGCATTCTCAACTATATGCCTCTTGTAAATTCTTACAAGACTATAATTTGTTCATTAGGGACATCTAAGAGTTTAAAAGTTTTTTGTACATGCTAAATGTAACTATGATTCATAAGAAAGTGAATTAGGTTAGTTTAGGTAGGTAGGTAGTTTGTTAGAGGACTAGCAAAAAATAAGTGTGAGGAAATTTGATAAGTGCTTAATTACATGTTTATGTTGTCAATTCCAAACTTGTTTTAGTTAGATTTATTTCATTCTACCTTGTATTATTCTTGTTTACTATTTTATTTGCTTCTGATCAATTATCCAAAATCAATAGAAACGACTATAAAAGTGTTCAAAAAGTGAAGTTCTACAAGTGAAGAATGACCAACGACCAAAAAGAACTCGTTCAAATTCATAATTCTTTACTCTTATCATGTAGAAAACGAAGAGACGAAGCCAACACGAAGAGAATGAGTTCAATCGGACGTCGAACGAACAAGTTATGAACAAAATGGTGAAGAGCATGAAACGTCAAATAACCAATTCGTGATTTGTGCAAAAGAGAAGCTTCTTTGTACACTTTTCATACATGTAGCAGTGAACTAGTACACAAACGTAAAAACATAAAAGACATAAAAAATAAAGGTTTTTGGACTAGTTCATAAACTAAAATATTTAGTTTGCAAATTGTGCTTAAAAAGGACCTTGTAATATGTCTAGTTCGTGAATTGAAATATTGAGTTCGCGAACTAGTAAGTTTTGGACTTCTCATGTACACCCTCGTACGTTTTGTTTGCGAACTAACAGTACAAGGGAAACTAGCCCTAGATTTGAAAGCAACCTATTTGGCTAGCTCTCGACCAGGATTTGAACACGGGAATGTCTACACTTGGGTTTTCATATATGAAACAATTCTAATTTGAGGATACTTGGGGGTTAAGCGTTGAAGGTTATATAAGGAGACAATAAGGGCTCTAACAATATATATCGACATCTCATATATCACATCTTATATATCTTAAACCTAGGTTTTACTCCTGTAGGGGGAAACCATTCATTATTATCATTATTCCTTTTCTTTGTATTATGAGTAGCCAATTTCTTTTTTGGCTAATGATGAATTCAATGTCCTAAGAATAAAACGTGATTAGTTATACAAGTTTATTGGGAGTTTCAGTCACTATCGATTGTATTTACTATGTGTAATGTTTATAGGTAATTGTTAGATTGTTTAGGATGCATATTCTAATTATAGTGGAAGTTAATAGATAAGTAATAGTATGTTAACTCTGTACACAAGTGGAAATCGCGAGACCTTGCAGAGAGATTTTTTGGAGCAATTACGAGTAAAGATTACACCAGCAGGTGGACCTTAATCTAAGAGTTTAACAACTCAGATCAGCCTAAATTCACAAAGCCTAAAACGTTTGATGGGGTTACACCTTGAGTGATCTACTACTTTGTGGTTTAGACGAATAGAATCTGGTAGTCGAGAACTTTTGTATCCAGTGATAAAAGGAGTTTTGGGTATAACACTGATGTAACTTCTATTCTACGGCTTGTGATGAATGCTTCAACGAAAGATAGATAAGTATACTACTTGAGTTAATGTTTGTTCAGTTTAATCATCTAACCCCATTGAAATTTGATTTAATTATAGTTTTGATAATACAAATAACATCTCAATTACACAACTCCCCGCGAGAATGATCCTTATTACCGCTATATTACTTGTTCGTATTAGTGAAAAATATCTTAAGTAATTTGCTACACTTACTACACGCATCAGCACTTAGTAGTGGTGAGATATCTAGTGGGCAAGGCCTTAACCAGGAAAAAGTTATTAAAATAGATGGTGATGCACGTTAGGATTTGCATCAAAATATTATAGTAAGCTTGATTAACATATTCTCATATGTTACAACACTTTTGGAATATTTGCCAATAAATTCCAATAAGAAATTTGAAGTTAAGTTTTTTCGAGATTCTTTGTAAAATTTCAATTTTGTTTTCAACTTACACTTGATGAAAAATATTATTGGGATTACGGATGATTTGTCAAAAACATCGCAGAGAAGTGATTAAGACATTGTCAATGCCATAAAATTAGTCACAGTATGCAAGGAACGATTCCAGATAATGAGGCATAAATATTAAAGCCCTTTGTTGTCAGAAGTATTTTCCTTTTGCGTAAAGCACCACATTAATTTTTTTGAGATGAATGTTATATTCAAACCGGAGGGTCGATCAAAGCATAAAGCTCGAGAGGCTAATTCATATCATTATTAAGTTGAGTATTTAAATACAGTCATATATATATATATATATATATGCAACTTCAAGAACTAAACAATCATTCCATCGAGACAAACATAAAATTACTTATTTCTATGACATCCTCAAGTATGATTAATAATTTTTTGTATTCGATAAAGATAAACTAATTCATTTTGCTCAATTTTACCCAAAGGATTTTTTCTTTTACTCAGCTTGTGTAACTTGAGAATCAACTACTAAATTATATTATTGTCCTAAGGTCCAACACTAAGTTATTATAATGAAAATGAATTACTGATCTTGCAGTCAAAATGGTTGAGACTAAAAAGGACAAAATATATCCATTGGTATACTTACTTCTCGTGTTATTGCCACAGTAGAAAGGGCATTTTCTGTTATGAAATTATAAAAAATTGCTTGCATGACAGATTAAGTTGAAAATGGATGAATGATATTTTGATTTTCTATATATGAAGATGCATATTTGATTTAATCACAAATGATATTGTTATGAACAAGTTTCAAATATGATGACTCGTCACGAGAAGTCATAGAAATCGCATAATAAATTTTATTAGGTTTTTTAGTTTTTTTTCCTTTTTGAGTTAGATTTGGTGATGAATACATTTTATATCTAAACGAACCTTGCACTTAGTTAGATCGTACTTTCTTTTCTTTATAAGTTTTATTCGGTACTGCTATAATTTCAGTTTAAACTTTAAATAAACCTTATTTAATTTAGTTTTATAAAGGCGTATGAAATTTTTTCCAATTACATTTTTAGTTATGGTCTTCAAAAATAGAATGTGTTCTAGAAAAACGAATTTTTTTTTAATCTTTATCAACAACCTAACCCGAGTCTATTTCGACACCATATACATAACATTTTCTTTCAAAATCAATATTGCCCGCTCTACAGCAAAATTGAGAGAGAATTAGGCGCCAAAATATCAACAAATCTAAATAAAAATTTGTCCTCAAGGATCCTAAGTAGTGCTCAAATCATTACTCAACAATTACACATTTACACCCTCGAATCTGACTTTTATTAGAATAGTATCTTATTCCCTCCATATACTACCAATTACATTAGAAAAACGGATTCAAATCTTAAATGTTTCATTTTAAAACAAAATTTTCATTTCAAAATTTCTCACCTAAAATTCTCACCCAAATTTATTTTTTTGTGGGGCCCAAGACGCGGGAAAGCAAAACTTCAAACAAAAGATATAGAAACAAAAACAAATGGACCCCACAAGTATTTTGAGTTAGTAGGTCCCGCCCAAAATGCCGCAGAAATCTGAGTTCTCTATTTTGAGAGAGAGGGAGATTTAAAACAATTTACAAATATTTTGTTTTGTGAAAAAAATGCGCGAAAACTGAAATTCCAAAATCTGAAATCATTTTAAGTTTCGAACTCTTTTCAGTGTCTCTAAATAGGGTCTCATCTCCCACCATTTCTCAATCCTCTCTTGCCCATCTCTCTCTAATCTTCATCTTCTTCTTCTCAATCCTTCCTTGCTTCCTCTCTCTTATCTCTAGAAACCTTTTTCTGTTTCTTAACCTTAGAGAGAGATGGCTTTCGAAGATCAAAGTAATACTATGATGGTTACTAGAGCAGGGAAGAAAAGAGCTGCAGTTCTGAATATTAGACCATCTGTAACTAAGAAAAGAGTTGTATTAGGTGATGTAACAAATCTGAAATGCCTTGAGTTTGGTAGTGGAGGAGGAGAAGATTCAGATTCAGATTTTGACGAAGAAGAGTTTAAGAAACCTATTGTTCCTAGAGTTATCAATAGAAGGAAGAAGATTATGGGAAGGAAACCTGAAATCGATGATCCTCAGATGTGTGTTCCTTATGTATCTGATATCTATCAGTATCTTCATTCCATGGAGGTAATAATCATATTGGGGATCTTGATTAATATATGGTTTTTGTTGATTTCTTGATTTTAGATCTGGGTTTTTGATTTTTCCTCGTCTGATTTCAAGATTTGGGGATCTTGGTTTTCTAATTTTTTTTTATGATTTGTGGATTTTGATTTGTAATTTGGGGATCTTGATTAGGGTTTCTGTATAGAAATCTTGTTAAGTTATATGATTTCTGATCTGGGTTTTTGATTTTTATTGTAGATTGAGAAGAAAAGAAGGCCAAAACCAGATTACATTGAGAAAGTCCAAATAGATGTAACAATGACTATGAGAGGGATATTGGTGGATTGGTTAGTTGAGGTAGCTGAAGAATATAAGGTTGTATCTGAAACCCTATACTTAGCTGTTTCATATGTTGATAGGTATCTCTCATTGAAATCGATTCATCGTCATAAACTACAATTGCTCGGCGTTACTTGTATGTTTATTGCTTCGAAATACGAAGAGATTAGTCCACCAGATCTAGCTGATTTTTGTTACATAACTGATCATACCTACAGTAAAGAAGATATTATTAAGATGGAATCAGATATCCTTAATTCTCTTAAGTTTGAAATGGGGAATCCAACTACTAAGACATTTTTGAGTAGATTTGCAATGGTTGCTCAAAAGAATGCTAAGTCGAAAATGGTGTTAGAGAATTTGGGTTGTTATCTTGCAGAGTTGAGTTTATTGGATTATGAATGTATTAAGTTCTTGCCGTCGACGATTGCTGCATCAGTTGTATTTCTTTCAAGGTTTACAATTCAGCCAAGTGCGCATCCTTGGAGTGCAACTCTTCAAAGTTGTTCGGGTTATAGTGCTGGTGATCTAAAGGATTGTGTGCTAGCTCTTCAACAAGTGCAGTTGAGTAAGAGATGTGGTTCTTTGTCAGCAATTAGAGATAAGTATAGACAAGGAAAGTTCAATTCTGTATCGAAATTGATTTCTGTTGCAGAAATCCCTTTGTCTTATTTTAAAGATGTTGAAGTGATTGAAGTATGAAATAGAGATCTTTATCTTTTAGCAATACTGTTGATGAGAAATAGTGGATTCTTTCATTTGCCTGCTATGGATTCTCGCCTTTCTTGGATGGTGCAGAGTTTAGATCTAGTGTTAGCAAACCACGTGCAACCCTCTGGAGATGACAGTCTAGGCCAAGACGCTTGCAACTCGGTTCTGAAGGGAAATCAGAAGTTGAAATGTGGTTTGCTAATATCTTTGTTTGTTATGTAACATGTTGGTTACTTGGTTTAGCTTCGTTCTAACTTCTATGTAAACATATGGTAGCCAATTTTGCCAAAACAGACTCTTCATTGAAAATGTAATTTGTTTCACCAAAAAGAGAAGAGAAGAAGAAACAAATTTGTTGTTATCATCATTTGAAGATATAAAATTTGAACATAAATTTACTCAAGATTTGTATGGCGTGATCTAATGGCATCTGGGGACTGACCTAAAATATTTCCCAACTCATATACTACCATTTCAAACAACACAAACATAGCTCCCTCATATACACTACCCATAGGAAGCAAATCTCTTCTTGTTGATGATACTGCCCCTAGGCTCAACTCTTCCTCTTTGTCTCCATTGTTTGCTACATCATCATTAGCCATGGTTTGTGCCGGAATAAACCCAATTGCGGTTGCATATTGAGTAGCTGATCTAGAATCAGGCTGAGCCGTAAATAGAAGTACCCGTGCACCGTTTGACTTAGCAACACCGCAAATGGCATCAACTGTAGAGAACCCACCAGGACCTGCAGAAGCGATGAGAAGGTCGGAGGAAGAGATCGGTGGTGTAGTCATGTCGCCCACGCAGTGAGCTGATATACCGAGATGGCTGAGACGCATACAGAGTGCTTTCAGCATTAGACCTTCTCGGCCTACCCCATAAACAAACACTTGACCATTACGATCTACAACAGCTGCTTTGATCTCTTCCACGGCAATTGAAAGGGCTGATGGTCTGCTATTGGAGGTGGCTGAATTTGATGGTTGAGAAAAGACTGAGCTAATCTGATTGCATATCTGTGTTGCTATGACTGACATGTATGAAAAACTGCTTCTGTTTTGATCTGCCATCAACTAACCCTGTGATGAGAATGGTGTGATTATGAAACCAGTGGAAGGTGTTGGAGGATTCTCAATTCTTATCTTGTTTAAATATCTTGACTTATTTGTCATGATTTACTCAATGACCATCCATAATTTTGTCTTCTTTATTGCCAGAGTGGATTCCAATTTCAAATCTGGCAAGTATAAACTTGCATGCTTGTCGCTTTTGAGCAACCGAACGTGCTTTTTTGTTTTTAATAATTCTTTTACCAAATCCAATAGCTAATTGGGCAGATCTGGTAAAATCTTAGCTCAGGAATAGTGTGATCCTTTTGTACCCTCTTACAAATTTTTATAGACAATTCTGAGCTGGGAATTTTCAGTAAAATAGAGTTGGTACCACTTGAGAGATCCGATTTCACTCAAAATTGTTTATTTCCCAAGCTGTAAAAATGTGAAAAATCTAATATTAAACCATCTCAGGCACAAAAATGCAACTTTTAACCAAAAATATGGTGCAACATTTCAGCCACTTTTATGCCTATTTTAATAACAAATACAAGTAATATTGGCGGCAGAAATGGCTTTCTCATTCTCAGAGATTGATGCAAAGGCCAAAATAAATGGCTTTCTCATTCTCAGAGATTGATGCAAAGGCCAAAATGTAAGACCTCCGCGGATCTTTTTGTATCAAGACCTTCTCCTAAGCTAAGGACCTGATACACCTGCACGGATTCTCAATCTTTCGGTTCTCTTACTTCTCTGCATCACTTCAACTAGCCAGTCTATCCCCTCTTTAACTCCCGTCCTGCAAATCCAAAGCATGCCAATAAGTTTTGATCGATGCCCAGTAGCTGAAATTTTGACTTATAGACAGTACTAAGCTTATTTTCTGGTGCGGAGACCCTTATGAAACCTTAAAGTGAGGTGCTCGCCGTTGGACTTGCGCGAACTATGGGAAAATATACAGAAGTCACTAAGAATGCTCTGGGTAATAGATGGAGGAGGTTGAATAGTAAGCATTAGATTCATGTTTTAGTGAAATCAGGCTGCATAATGATCTTACATGCTGCTAGCTATTTCCAAGTTCTAGTCTTACCCATCATGTGCGCAAACAGCTTCAAACATGTGCTGTTTCTCATCCAACTCTTTCAGATCTAAATACCTGGAGAGTTCATCAACAGTGACAGCCCCTGCAAGATCCTGCAATCAAGATATACATCAATACAGGTTTACATCTATCCTATAAAGAATAGAAGAGACAAAAAATAGGAAACAAATAGAGTTAAAGACACAAAAATAGGAAAGGATAGATTCTTAGCAGAATGTCTTTCGCATCCAACAATCAATGGGTAACCTATTAGTTTTGGATCCAGATAATCGTACTTTTCACTCTGGTCAAGAAATTGTACAACAACTACATATCAGAAAAAAAGAAGAAGAAACCAACCTGTTTGTTCGCAACTATCAGAAGAGGGGCCCCTTGTAAATCCTCATGCCGAAGTATTTTTTCTGGTATGTAGAATCAAGAGAATAATGGTATTTAAAATGCTGGACGCAATTTAGTCCAATACAGCCAAAATAACACTAATATGGAACATCACTAACCCAATGCAGATTTTGAATCTTCAAAGCGTGATGGGGAAGCAGCATCAATTACATATATTACAGCATGTGCCTCTTCAAAATACTTCTCCCAAATTGGCCGCAGGCCACTCTGTCAACAGAAAGTTTACCCACCAACATGAGATTTGTGAAGCCCCCCAAGAAAAACTATATCACTAGATTTTAAGATGTTGTAGACATTATGATTCAGAGATTCTGCTAAAACAAAAAATTTGATCAGCAAATTCTACTAAAAAAACTGACAATTTCAGCTAGAGTTAGCAAAAGAGACTCAGAACCTAAAGACGGCATATATCTAAGTATGAAAAAAGGGGACAAGTCTAGTCTTTATTAATGTTTAACACACCCTTGTAGACATCATAGAGTTTCAAAAACAGGTCCAGCTTCCAACTTGCACCTGCTATACTGTAGTTGGATCTACTAAGGAATCCTACCCTGGATAAAAAAGAACTAAAAAAATACAGATGCTCGTTCTACCGAATGAGACATACATGAACTCTGCTATAATTCATTATAGAAGAAGTTGAGAGTTGAGACAGAACTAACCCAATCTAACTCTTTCCTTCTCCAGTCTTACACTACAATTCATCGCCAAATTGAACAAGTTTCTACGCCTAAACTCGAACAACCTAAATGTAAGTGGATAGATGAGAGACCATGTCTACCATCGCTCGTTTTAGGTAATGGATATTACCAAGTCTTTAATGAAAATGCTTGCAAAAAATGAGAGCAAGATACTAGGTGTAGGGGCCCTCTGACATACCTGACCACCCAAGTCCCAAAAAACAAGCTTTGTATTTGATGCTTCAACCCGGCCAATGTTGAGGCCAACTGTAGGAACAATTCGATCAGGGGGAAGGCCTTCCACGTTTGAATACAACGACTTCAACTTCTCTAGTAAAGTCTGCATAAAGATAAAAATCATAGTAAACACAGCTTTCCAGGTTGACATTGATATATAGACACACTTATCAATAAACCATAAGCCATATTGCATTCAACACCTGCATCAATTCCTAACAGATCCTTAAATACAATCATTGCCTCCAAACAACAACTCTAGTACTTCAATTTTGAAATCTCTGCCAAAATTTTACGTTTTGCTCATGATTTTTACATGGAATAGATAGACTAAAAGCAAGAACTAACGCATAATAAAAGCTGAAGTCTCAAACATAATTCAAAGTTCCACCTTAAATAAATCCCACTTAATTAACCACCGATACCATCCAATATATTTGAACCTTAAGCGAGAATTATATGCTTGGATGAGTTTGCAAGAAAAGATTCCACTATTTGACACATAGTGGTACCGCGGAAAACAAAAGAGATGGTTGCTTGGGAAGCACATTCTTCCAAATAGTCATGCTCCACAGCATCCTAACTAAACTTGCAATGATCTTCATGAGACAAGAGTAAGCTATTTGTGACACTATTGTGCTTGTCCATCACGCACAACCAGTAAAAGAATAAAGTCTGTACTAGCTCTGATGAGAGATTACAGTCACTAAAACATGCCAAGCCATGGGCATCATTGCTGTTAAGCATATCCACCCACTCACTGTTATACTAAGGTTTAAGGTTAGTAGTTCTAAAAGGCTAAAAGCCATAAGCCAAATAAATATCATTGATTCAAAATTCTGAAGAAAAATTTACATGATCACAGAAAACAGAACGAAAAATACCATAATGGAAAAATATAGATTTAGTTATAAAAGAACATCTTACAGTTTTTCCAGCCTTGTCGATTCCAAGAATAAGAACATGAAATTCCGTCTTACTGAACACGTACTCCCAGAGTCCATAAAACAGTGAGAACATTTTAACTTGTCTTTTGTTCTAACACGTTTCCTCCCCACCTTAACTCTCAATAGTCATAACAACCAATTTTGCATGACAATATTATGTGGCAGAATTAAAAAACCTGGACATGGATAAGCAGGTGTCAACAATTCTGGAAGAAAACCCCCCCTTCAAAACAAGTCCAAACCCAAACAATTTCATGACGTTTCTACAACCATCGACTGTGTTTCCAAGTAGAACAGGATTCATATATCATTCACCCTAGCATACACAAACATCTAATAAACTCAGTGCAATTGAGGATGTACACTTTTCTTCATCTCTTACTGTCCAGCAACAAAAAAAAAGAGAGAGAGAGAGAGAGAGAGAAAGAGAAAGAATTACATTCAAAATTTAAGGGAAAAGAAAAGATAATATAGGTTGCTTAACAGTTATACGGTTGTACCATTGCCGTAGAAAATGATGTAACAATTGCCAATTATGATCTTACTCATATATTATAAATTATGAACTTCCCTAAGATTATGAGTCCTAAACAGGTGAGAGTCGTGAGACATCTACTACATTGCAACACCGAAAACTGAATTTTCCAGCAACTGTATACTCATAGATGATCAGTAAGACTTGCGCTTTATGGATGCACTGAACACTCTATGGAGAGACTTACACAACGAACATGTAAACCATGCAATTCACTAGATGATATCAGACTTACCAAAATTTTCTCCAGAGAATATGGTCATTTTGTTGTATATAAGAACCTCTACATATTCTTCTTCAATCCTTACCCTAATGTATATCATTCCAGTTATAGAAGGTTATATGAGGTCAAAACCAAATAAACTCCACAAATTCATCATAGTCCATTCATCAAAATCCATTGTGATCCACTAACCTCGATGATTCTCACAGTGCACAATAAGGCTGATAATCAAACAAGTGAAGCTTTTCATAGCTTTTCAATTTTCCATAACCCTGTCGTTCCGAGTATTATTGATCCTTTCCTAACATAATCAAAGTAAACCTTCTACATTTTCTACAAGTCAATTGTTTCCTCTCCCACGGGAAAATGAAAATTTCACTTTGATACATGCATTAATGAGTTTTTTTCTACTAGTCTAAATCATCATCTCAACAAAATCATTTACTAATTTCATAGAATCAAAACTAAGAAATTCATTCAGATCAGTCAAATTGAAGAGTTAAGAAAAACCAAATTAGGGATCAGATCAAAATACAAGGAGACTTTAGCAAAGAAAAAAACAAACAAAAGAAGAGAAAAAAGATTCATTACCTAGATTTACTGTGTGTATCTTCTTCAAGTGATCGAATTTAAAGAAAATTAAGCTTATGAAAAACTCAGAAATTAGGTTTTGGTGTTAAAATTCCCAAATTTGTTACTCGTAGGGAATTACAAATCAGATTGTTCTCTCTCTGTATAGTATAGTCTCCTCTGGGCAAATCCCAGGCCTCGGCACTATGCTTTACTACCCAAAATACCCTTCCAAAACGCTCTTAGACGCTCTTAGAGCTAATCAGCTAATCCCATTGCCCAAATATTCTTTGGTCCATGTGGGGCGGAATAGGTAATGAGCCCTGCGGCTACGATGTGGTAATTATATGCCGACACGTTTTATAAAATGGATTTTTGTATCCAAAACAATTTTATTACCTAACTGTTTATCTCTGTCCTTTTTTATTGGTTTTCTATTTTTCCCAAAAAGTAAAGCATTTAACGGAATTTAGAGAAGGCGAATTTTTAAATTAAATACGTGTCAAAAAATAAAAATAGATCACGTACAAAATATATATGACCCGACCACATCTTATACGGTAAAACATAGCCTTTCCTATGAAGGTATCGATACCAAATAAAAACCAAACTTCATATCCAGTTGTATGAAATTTGGTAACTCCTTAGAGCATCCTTACGCTTCTAAATACTGCACTAAGTGAGAAGTCTCATTTACTCATTTCCCCGTTTGATCTAATAATAATGGCTTATAAGTTTTTTTTTTTACGACTCAACTAACTCGTCTGGATCTGAATTATTTGAATCTAAGTCACAAAATCTAAATATGACTCATTGTATTTGACTCAAAAATAATACTCCCTCCGTTTCAGCAAAAGTGTTACTATCACTTTTGCTGAAACATAGGGAGTATAATAATAAAATTATTGAAAAAAATTATTTCAGTCAAATATGTGCCCAACGAATGAGGTACAAAATGACCTCACTCAAATAGCTCTGAGTCAGATATATATAAACCGAGTCAGACATTGAGTCAGGTATTAAAAAATAAAATAAAATAAAAATGATCTAACATCTGACTCGGCCCGAGTTAAATATCGAGTCAGATTCAAATCGCAAGTCAGAGCCAAATAAAAATGTTATTAGTGGTATACTGAAGCTTGCTTCTCAATTTGTTGTTGGTCCCTTCTTGATGAGCACACATTGGCCAAACCCAAGCTAAAGAATTGTAAGAACGGCACATAATTTTTTGTTGACAATTCTCAATAGAAAAGTGAATGTAAATATACAAAATGAAAATACAATATTTGTATTTTTGATTATGTGTAGGACACAGTAACTAATTATACATATGAGCCTAGATTTGTGCTTCTCCTGACAATGTACTACTACGATTTTCTTCATAAAAAATAAGGATGAAAATTGATATTATCAGTACGTTTTCAAGATATTTTTTTTTTCGAAAAAAAATTTGATGATGAAAATTGATAAATATCCGTCTTTGGTAAATAGTTTATATGGAATGTAGCTATTTGATGGATACGAGAGAAGATTATAAAATTATAATAAAAATTAATAATTAATAAAATAATAATAAAATTTAATATATGGTTGCCCGTACCTTTTTGTTATACCCTCAAAGCAAACTCTTTTTGCTAACCGTTGTGTGTGTATTTAAATTAATAGCATGTTTGGTTCAAGGAATTGAAGACTAGGTAATCGAATATCCGTTGTTTTGGGATCCGGTGGGGTAATCTGCTAATCCGTTTCTAGCTCTTTAGATTTGATTTATAACTCTTTTTAAAATCTCCTTTACAGGGACACATCTACTCCAGTATAGTCTACTTCCCAATTCGTATTCAGATGATAGTAGTAATAAATTACCTTCTTACGGATCAGAACGACATAGAAGCTCTTTTCAGTTTTTTGAAACAATGAATTCGGATTAACTGATCTTCCCACTCTCCTTTTTTGTTATGTTATTTCAAAGGACTTAACACTTGGATCTTTGAAGAGGCACTCGAGTGCGTGAACTTGAAGGAGAAAGAAAGAGAATCTCTCGGTAGGGAGGTCCCCCAGAACCCAAAGGATATGGGATATGGGATATGGGATATGAGACATGTGCCTGGAAAAGAATCAACTTAATATTTCTTCTGTCTCCCGCCTGACACAGTTTGACACGCGGTGATACCTGATTGACTCAAAATAAATAGTTGTAGAAATGATTGCTTGCATTCAAACAAGCACATAGAAAAAAGCAAGCGCCTGATCAGATACGCCAAACTTCTTTTTCTTAAGCGAGGACTACGCTGGCGAGTAATGATTGACCGAGGAGAGTTTCATCCCGTAGCTGGGGAAAAAGAAGCAAGTCAAAGAAGAGTAGGCAGGGTACGACGAAGTCCATGGGGTGACACATGGTTGTATTGGTAAGATTTTTTCTGGAGATTGACTGAAAACTTGAGCATACCTTCGCACCCCTCGGTATTCTTTAGGAGGTATCTTTCCCAGATAAACTACCCACCTCACGGTGTCCCTCCCATCTCTGAATTCTCGGTGCGGCGATAAGGCACCCTTAGACAAAAGAGTGGTCTTTCAGGATTAGTTGAACCTCCCACCTATTATACACGTTCGATCAAGGTTGTCACTGTGAAGCTAAAGTCAAGGTGCACGGGGTCTTACCATCTAGTTGTTGGTACTCCGTATCTTTACGGAGAATTCAATTTCACCGAGTCCATGTCAAAGACAGAGGGGCAGTCGTTACACCATTCGTGCAGGTTTTCCTAGGGAATGTGCCCAATTACTTGAATAAAACAAGACAAATCAACTTTGTGTAATTAATATTTTTGATTCATGTGAATCCAATTCCCTCTAAAATATTAGATTTCCACTTCACTAGTCCAATAATGATATAAAATTGGATTCCGAGGTAAAAAAAATAATAGTAAAATTACCTCAACCAAACATTAATTTTTTGGATTTGAATTCAATTCTTTAGAATCCAATTCCAAGAATTGGATTGTCATATAATTGAATTCCTTGGATTCCAATTCTTCCAACCAAACAAGGTATAAATGAAATCAAGCTAGGCACCACAATAAATGATTGTGTTGGCTTAGTGACTTTTTAGTGCAATTCTTGACCAACATTCAATAAGTAAATAAGTTAGCATGATGGGTAATCCGTACTTAGGTTAACATCTCACTTGGATATACGATGGGTAATCCGTATTTAGGTAAAAATAAATCGGTCAATTAGATGCATTTTTTTAAAACATTTGTTCGACTATCTTAGTTACTTTTCCATTATTTATCTTTTAAGTTGTGAGAATATTTGTTTTTTCCCCTGATCGACCAACTTTTCTATTAAAAGTCTATATATTTAAATTTGCTCTAGAGTAGGAAGTTTGAAATATATCATCTTTCATCTTTGGTACTATTTAAGTATAGTAGATTATAACCTTATCTATTAGCTCTGTTATATTTTAGTTGTTGCAGTCATGTATCATGTGACTGCAAAAATCCAGTAACTAATTAATTGGTCGTTTGAAAGATTTCTAAGAGCGTCCACAATCGTCGACTAAATCGACGATCAAAGATTAAAAATAATCGATAGTCGACGAAAGTGAGCCACAGTCGTCGATCATATTTAGTATTTGATCGACGAAAATTACTGTTCCAGATTAAATCTGATCGCTGATCGACGACTAAAGCTTATAGTCGCGCGTAATCTTAAGGTCTCGCCTGTGAAGAGACGACGGACCAGCATCTCGCTTAAAAACACGGGCGAAGAGTTGACATTTCGCTCAAAACTTGGCGAGATACTAAGGCCTCGCTTGGAGTAAGGCGAGATGCTAAGGCCACGCTTGAGATGGCATGAGTTGGGCGACTTGCTAAGATTTCGCTTGGTGGTGGGCGGGATGCTAAGGCATCGCTTGGGGTTGGGCGGTACCCCAAGGCGTCGCTCAGTCCATTTCCTAGCGAGATCTTGTGCTTCCGCTTGGCGTCGGGCGATACCTCTGCATCTCGCCCAGCTTCAATTTTCACACGAGTTTTCCGCACGATACACAGACGAAATACTAATGTTTCGCTTAGTTAGTGGGCGAAATGTTGGGATATCGCCTGTATGTTTTTTTTTGTAGGCGTTAGAGCAGTATCTCGCTTGTACCAGGCGATATCCTGCTACTTCGCTTACGTTCAAGCGATGTCCTAGGCCCTCGCTTGATCATACCCCGTTGTTTTTAGGACGGATCAAAGATCAAAAAATATGATCTTTGATCGTTTAGTATAGTCGCACCATTGGAAATGCCCTAAGAATCCATCTATGATATGGATTGATCTTTCCCAATTGCATCAGTTGCTGGAAACAAATACATGTGTTATTATAAAATTTGCATACCTGAATTATAAAAATATGAATAGAAAATATATGCATGATGTACAATTAGAGGGTTTTAAAGTGTATCGTCGATCTGAGGTGTGAATTATCTGGTAAATTTTCTTAAAAAATGTGTGGTGAGAATATTACATGGTACTTATCAATGGTATGTATCTCCACAGATGACGTTCCAACAATACATATGATGAGACTCACTTGTGAGTTATAAGAGATAATGATATCAATATCTTCCACAATAATACTATTGTTCAGCAATTCTGATGTAATATGTATAATAATTTCTAAACATATGAAAATGCTCCGCTATAACAAAGAATTCAGGTTGGAGACTAAATTTACAAACCAAAAACTCAAATGCGAAGATCAAGGCAAAGGTTAAACAAATTGGTCAAAAGAAATAACAAACCTAATAGAAATTACTGAAATTTAATTTATTAGGGTCATACCTCAGCTACAATATAAGCCTAATAGAAATAACTGAAATGTAGTTTTTTAGGATCATACCTCAATTACAATATAAGCCTCTGTAGGGTTATTGAATGTTTTGTTGTCTTTTTCCTCCAACGCAGGGAACATATCTAATTAGATAGACAACTCTAATATAGAAAACATTTTTTTAAATATTTTTTTCAAGTATAAAATATGGATTAAATAAAGTTATTTATTAAAGACGATTAAATATATATCACCGATTTGATGTGTTTTCCATCTATTATAAATGACGCTGACTCGATAACATTAAATATGGGATGTAAAAAAAATGCAATGACTTTTAAACATAATAGTCAATAAAAGAATGAGTTTTATTTAACATAGAATTTTTACACTAATCAAACTTTATCAAGTGTCCTAATAAAAACCTCAACTTCATAAAAAACCTATTTCAACTGATTGGAAATGAGGATTCTATCATCATTTAAAAATCTTTATTTGTATAGTTCCCACCGGCTTAGTGATGTACTGAAGCTTGCTTTTCAATCCGTTGGTCCCTTCTTACCGAGCATTTGTGGGCAAACCCTTTTTTTTCTCCTTTCTTTTTATAAACCTACGGTTGTTAATAGTTACCACTTGCCACACGCATTTAGACTCAAGTCATATAATTTGTTGATGACAATAGTCAATAGGAAACAAGTGAATATAAATATAGAAAGTGGAAAATACACTGCTCATGTAGGACACACTAACTATGTAAGATTACGAGTCATAATAATTTTATTTGGCATATAAGTATAAGTTCTTTCTTCGGATATTATTATATATAAATAGCATCATATTCATTTGTGATCGTGAGTACGATGTCTTTTATTTGTTATTTTATTCTAAAATGAAAGTAGTTGAGATATTAAAGGAAACTAATCAGGCATAAGTTTTATTAGAAAGTTGTTGAAACATAATTTGGGTGCTTAGCACTAGGCTGCTGTTAGTAAACCAGAGTGTGTCCTTAGTTTCATTTGTTTTTCTGTTTTTTGTTATGTCTGTTGGAAATAAAAATGGTTTAAGTTAAAATTAAGTTTTTATTACTTAAAATAATTTTGTTACTATGATTAACTTGATGGGTGTTAGGATCATTAGTCCAAACTTGGGTGGAATTATAGCCATCCATTTTCACTTCTTAGTGAATGAGAAACCTTTGGTTGTCCCACATTGGGCAAACCAAGGAGGAAGTTCATGCATTTTACCACAAACATTCTATATAAGGAAAAGAACTAGTGGATTGGATATGGACTTGGGAAATGGACTAGTGGGCAAATGCATACATGTGCGGTGCTTGCGTGTGCTTTTGCGTGTGTTTTGGCTGAGCCTTGGCGCGACCCTTGCGAGTGCACACGTGTATCCATCAAATATTCAACGGGTTTATTTTTAAAAATAAATATTTTACCGTTTTGAATTAAATGAAAAATAAAATCATAAGTATTTTTAATTAAAAATCTTAACGTTTTGTTTTAATGGGGATTTAATATTTCAAAATAAATTTTTTCACCGTTTTAAAACTCAAAGGATTACTTCTCCTATAGAAGAACAACAATACTAAGGTTTTCGTTTACCCCAGTCGCAGCCACTGTCCTGACGACTTTTCACCATCTTCCTGCTTTGTTTTGCGCAATAGATTTACATTCTTTTATTCATCTTCTGTTAAGTTCACAACGGGCCAACGAGCTTTGCTAGCTGGGTTGGTATCAGGTGATTTTATCCTGAATTCAAATTTGTCACTTACAAGGTATAACAGCATCTTCCTGAAGGTGTACCTGGCAAATATTGAGTTAAGGGCAGTCTTTTGAACAGGCGACTTCACCTCTCTGTGCTTAAGTGTGTATGCTGTTTATTTCTAACTCTCCCTTAATATCTTCAAGTTCTCTGTTGTTTGTGTTTCTCTGTTACATGAAGATTATTATCCAACAATATCTACACATTGCACGTGTACGACTGTAACTTATATGTCCCTTTCATATCAACTGTTTATAAAGATGTTGTCTTCAAGCTATTTATAACTATATAATCGAGTATGTCAGAAATAACAAGATTCATTTTCATTTTAATAAAGTTTCCAAAACAGACTATGAGAAAAATTTGTATTGTTTTATTATATCTCGCGGCCATATTGAGATTTGAGATTTATTAACTTCGATAATTTTACTTGACATGTAACAATAAATTCTTTTTAGGGGATATGAAACATAATTTAAATTAATGAAGTTAACTTAGTATTTTTATCATTTTTAGAAAATTATTATGCTTTGTCCCTAGATGGGAATAAATTAGTAGCCCAAATTAAGCTGGAATAGCTCATCTGGTTAGAGCACGCGGTCTTTTACCACAAGGTCACAGGTTCAATCCCTTTTTTTAGCGAATTATTTTTATTTTTTTTCTTGTTTTTTTTTAGGGTTTTGGTTCTTGGAAATGCTTCTTCAAACTCCTATTGCAATACTCTTTCATTTGTGCAACTTCTAATGGCATATACTACTACAGAGAATGCCAATCTTTAGTTTAAACAAGAGAACCACTAGTTGGGCAATCGAATTAAGTTATTTTGTTGAACCGATCAAATACGAAATACTAAAAATAGTTGTAAACAAAGAAAAAGTATCAGCATAGTAATTTAGAAATGTATAAATCAATTATGCAAACTACAATCTAATTTAACAATGCTATCAGATTTGCAAGTAAATGGTATTGTTCATTCGTTTGCATTACATAAATTTCTTGCACCACACATGCCATGTATTTCAATTCCCTTGAAGCAAAACATAATGAAAAACTTGATATATAGTTCTATGTTGTTTAAAGATACATAAATATGAAAGAAAACTGTAGCTATCTAACGGTTAATGTAGTTTTATGACTCCACAGGAATATAACTATGATTGATTTATTTGTATCATCTCTTGATTAGGTTCAATTATTCTTTGTATGTACGCATAATATATATACATATCGTATATGATATAAATCGAAAAGGGGTTGTGAATTATTTACATGCATGCATTGGGTTTGTGTTAGGGTTGCTTAAGGGTTCATAACTTGAGATCACTGAACCAAAAATTTATTCGCCTTGCACACAAGAAGAATATGGGGATAGGTCAAAAAAAACTCATGCAAGAAAGCTTTAGTCTTTAGGCCATTTGCCTGTTTGGTTCGATCTGCTTGTGTATTTTTTATTAGTTTTGTTACCATAGTTGGAGGCTATGGTTAGCTAAATTATTTAATCTTACAAGTTTAGCTAGACGATCCGCAAATTTGTTACATCTTCGAACATAGACACAAGATCAATCTACCTGAACATATAACAAAGACCGACAACGAGATATGAAAAGGAGAATGCATCCAGTGAGCTAACGATTTAGGAGATTAAGAAAGATCCATTACAGCCTTATTATCTCCTTCAAATATTACATGTTGATAGTTTAGTTGGTAAATTGATATGCCCATTGCGTGTCATGAAGGAGCCCCATAGTTCAGCTTGTATCCGGCATCATCACCAATTATCAAACCAAGACAGCAACATAGATGCATCATAATTAAATTTATAATAACCCACACGAGGAATCAACCATTCGCTGTGTGAGTCAAAATGGTAAGATAATTGGTAAAAATAAACCCCAAATGATATATGAGTATATAAAGAGGAGAAGTCTTGGAAAGCAGTCAATTATTGTTTAACAAAGTGGTTTTTCGCTAATACTCATATCTGTTTTAGAATTAAGAAACAAATAAAAGACATCTCAAACATAGTAGCCACCACAATTGCTTTATTAGCTAGTTGTTAATTTTGGCCCGAGATAACTCCATTCTCACAACCTTCTCAAGTATAAATGTGACGATATATATACCCCTAAAATTTGAAAAGAAAAATAAATGAGTGGACAAATTTTTACCACATAATGGTTTCATTATAATTACATGTCAAAACTAAAGTTTTGGTAACCCATACTAGTGTGTCCTTAAACAGAATCCATATGATTTGGTGTATTTTTCTCTCGGGCGTGTGAAAATTTGCATTTGATTGTTTTTTTCATTTCCCATAATCAGTAGGAAATTACTTTTTTACGAAAAAGGGAAAACTTTATAAAAATTCAAAGTTACTATTGAAATTAAAAAGATTACATGGATGTATGAATCACAAAATCCCAATTACAAATTAGTATGGATAAACTAATGCAAGAAAAGACATCAGTGTTTATAGTCCACTTTAACAATAAACATTTTACGTCAACAATCATTTGCTGTACACGCTTTATTTCTGCAAAAATGAGCCCTATTATTTATGGCTTTTTTTGATGTGATGTTTTATATGGACTGTAAGCTTCCCAATGATCCATTATTTTTGTAGTTCTGACTTGAACTTAAGGGTTCTGTAGTAAAAACGAGTTTTTTGACGAAAAGCAAAGGCAGTTTGTACACGCTTTATTTCCGCAAAAATGAGCCCTATTTTTTATGGGTTTTTTTGATGTGATGTTATTATATGGACTGTAAGCTTCCCAATGATCCATTATTTTTGTAGTTCTGACTTGAACTTGGATCAATATCACCATATAATTTATCGGCATTAGCAAATCTAGCACTTCTAAGTTCCCTATGGTTGGCTAAGCTAAAGTATAACGGAAGTGCTTGTTTATATTGCTCTTCTGCCAACCAACCTTGTTGGTCAAATGGAACATTATCTCCCATACCGTAAGGTATCCCAAGCAGAAAATACAAATCTAATGGTGTTACTCCTATAAAAACATTAAAATTGTTAAAATACTTCTAGCCACATTGTTGTATAGTCTATTATTTCTTTCTCTCCACACACTCCACCAGATAGCAAACGGCAAAAAACTCTAAAGCTTTTTTAGTCTCTTCTTGTTTTTCTTGTTTCTCTATTCACATATAGTTCTTCTGACATCACAAGAATGTACCCATCTAATCCCAAAACTATTCAAGAAATAACATCATACCTCATAAGTTATCTTGCAATGTAAAAAGGGATGAGCATTCGTCTCAATATGATTATCACAAAGTAAGCAGTTTGCATCTTGAATTAGACCGACACCATTAAGATAATCTAAAGTAGGAGCACCATTGTAAAACAAAGTCCATACCAAAAAAGCAACTTTCAAAAGAATTTTTGGATTCCAAAGTTGTTTGTCAGGAAATACAAGGAAACCATCAATTTCTAGAGCAGAGTAGGCATTCGCCACTGAGAAACCTTTTCCCATACCATAGATCCAGTGTCTTTCATCACCTACAATACCTTCCAAAATAAGAGAATTGATAGGATCACCAATTACCTGTAATAAATTCACCACATATGCAACCTCACTTTCTTTCAGACTTCTAGCAAACTTCAGATCCCAAGCTCCCTCAACAGGCACCATATCTTTTAATACTGCACCTTTGGTTTCGAAAGTTTAAACAAATTCGGAAAAAAAACAATTTTAGAGATTGCACTCCCACCCAAATATCTTCCCAAAAGTAAATGTTGCTTCCATTACTCAAAATAAAAGAGGTTCCTGTCCTAACAAAATCTCTTGTTTTTAAGATGCCAGCCCATAAACTGGAACAAACAGATTTATTGGAATGGTCAAGAAAAAGAGCATCAGTGATACATCCAAATTTCTGGTTTATACGACCGAATATGTGTGCATGGTAACTAGTACTCGTAGTAACAAACTTATGGAACATGTTTTTCCTCCCCTCAAACTCATTTTAGGTATTACCTAGTCGGAATTGTTCTCGGTATCTTTGTCCCACCCCCACGTGAACCAAAAAATATATATTGGCCTTTTCATCATTCAGACTAATATCCTCGCTGGCTAGCTCCACAACGGTACATAACATTTTGGAAGGGTATTTTGGATGGTAAAGGAAAGTTGTAGACCCGCCAAGGGGATCCGCAACAGAAGTCTAGACGTGCACTAGAAAGAGAAAAAGAGAATAATATGATTTATAATTACCTATGATTGAAAAAAGTTGTGATTACAGAATTTGTGAATGTTTGGTTTAGTGATGAAATTGAACTCCAATGTGGAACTCTTTTTCTCTTATATTATTGCTCATAGTACTTGAGATGGATCCATGTAAACACTTAGAAGGCCTAAAACAATAGATTCCACGTTAAACGGTGGTGAAAACCTCGTTTTTTATCGGCCACAATAGATTTTTTGTGATGCGGCAATTCTGGTGAGGACATTTGGCAAAGTTTGATTGGTGAAAATATCTGGGGTAAAGGAAACCCACTCTCCTATTGGCTATTAGGTTTAAAAATTATTACACTTCTTTTACACCTTATACTTAATTGTATTGTGTCAGCGTCACCTACAGTGGATGGAGAACACCTCAGATCGACGAACATGTTTGATCGTCTTTCCTAAACGGCTATGGTTAATTCTATATTTTTAACTTAAAAAAAATATTTATGGTAAAGCACAAATATTCCTAAACTCAATTTTACTCTTAATTATTATTTTTTAACTAGAATAAAAAGAAACAATTTATTTATGGTAAACCACAAATATTTTTAAACTCTATTTAACTCTTATTTTTGATTTTTTTGATTTTGTAGTCTATATTAAAATACATAAACTACAGAAACATCATATAAACACAAGAAACACTACAAACAATTCAAAACGAATTTTGCTATACAATCTATATCAAAATCATGGTTACATTCATCAAAATCAATTAAAAGAAATTCAAAAAGAAACACGTAGGATTGTTAGAAGCTTGAGATTCAGTATGTTACTCAAAAAGCCATTTTATGTAACATTAAGATCTATCATACTTCAACGGAGCAATATTTTCAAAGAATGAACTACTGCTATAATCCAAGATTAAAGATTGGTAATGGAAAAACCGACAAGAAATGGAAAAAATATCGACTAACAAGACAACCACGTCTGGCATAAAAGGTTTGTATTGTTTTCTTTCAAAAAAGTATAATTTTCTATGGTGCAATTTGATGAAACGTATATTATTTTTATGCGAAGGGAATTATTTATGCAAGTTTGGGTCTGAGGTAGAACGCCAATTACAGAAATGTAATTGAATAATTCGATAACCGACTTAACGTAACATTCTACTAAATTGTATAAATACCCACTTATAAGGACAATTGATGGATTATTTATTTTATTATTTTTCGACACTCTCTCTCATGACAAACAATGTATACTCACAGTGAAAATGGGATTGACTACATAAATGTTATCTCTAATAAATATGGAAGAAAAAGTATTTTAGAGAAACTAATGAGTCAATCTAGTGGGTTGTACCTTACTAATACTCGGGTTATTGAATCCCATGTTATTACCAACTAAGTGTTATCGAATAGTAAATCATTCAGGATTTGGCACGACCGCTTGGGATACCAAGGTCGTGATACGATGATTCGAGTTTTAAAGCACTCACACGGACATGAAAAAGAAAATGGGACAAAAGACTGTTACAGTACAAAGTAACAACTTCTAGCATCCACTAACTGGTCAAAGTGTTCTAAAACAACATTTTCCTTCTCAAGCAACTGATACACAACCCTTTCTCATATTATGTTTCGTTGACTATGTCAAAGGCACAACGTTCATTTTGGAAAGCCTATTATTTAGCAAAAACGGGATCGAGACTATCATATGCTAAAGACACTAAATAATAAATTCTATTTTTACAGAGGATACAAGGTGATATTTGATGACCTATACATTAAGAGTGCGGAATATATTTTATGGTTCTGGTAGACGCTTCGAACCGTTTGTCACACGTTGCATTAATATCCACAATAAATTATGTATTTGCAAAGCTCCTAGCACAAGTTATCCGTTAAGGGCTCACCACTCTGATTACCCTGTCAAGTCTAATAGACTTGACAATGCTAGAAAATTCACATCAAAAGGATTTGATGATTCTTGTATGTCTAATGAAATAGACGTAGAGCATCTCGTACCCCATATTCTCACCCAAAATGGTCTCATAAAAGTTACCATCAAAAGATTACAAATGATAGCTAAAGCACTGATTATTTGTACTAATCTGTCTATTACTGCTTGGGGGTACCCTTATTGCATGCATCTTTACATATACTTATTCGTATATGTGCCATTACGAACCCACATCGTAATATGATGGGTTATCAAAACGATTAAATATTTATGTTGGATATGGATTCCCGACAATTATCCGCACTTTGAAAGCTTTGGCAGGCGATCTTTTAACTGCTAAAATTGTGGGTTATCACTTGATGAGGCAGTCTTCCCTTCATAAGGGGAGATAGCAAAAGGAATTTTTAAGGGAACGACAAGAATTGTCGTGGTGTGTTTCCAATATGTCTCATATTGATTCTAATACCCCTCAAATGTAAATGTGAAGTGAAACAAGAACAATCGATTTTCAGAATGTGCATTGGTATCACTAAAGTGACAAGAATACACTTCCAAGCTGCAAATATTCCAGCGAGGTTAGAAATCCCCAATAAGGGATATACACTAATGTGTAGCAGCCACACTTAGTGGAAGTGTAGTTGAGGTCGTGGATCCATAAGAAGGTTCGATCAATGTTTGCCTAGAAAGGAAGTAGGTGATTAGGTCACAACCTAATTCATGTCATCGATGTAATCATCTCATTAGATTGTCTCTGATTATGCTTATGAATCAAAATAAGAAGATGCTCTGAAGTTTAATGGTTCCAAAAAACACTGACATCCGAATGGATAATGAGAATGCACACAAGTCAATGGAAAGACCATGCGAGCATATTGATGGTTATTGTTTTTATATATATTTGCTCAAAGAAAAAGAGCACGATGAGATCGAACCATGCTCCTTGTTTCTTAGTGTCAACAAGAGCATATTTGGCATGTGGACATATACAAGTATTTGGTTCTTTAACAAATATATAATTATTTGGTGTGGTAGTGTTATCCAACCAAGTATAAAGACTGTGGACATATATGATTATTTGTCACAAAGCGCATTGAGAAATATGAAGGCGTAGGGTTTCTCACAAAGCCCTAGAATTGTTCAATTTCTTTTAATGAACGTTACAACATTCTGCTACTTAGTTAGCTTGGTAGTTTCAAAAGGAATTGAAATGTTGCATTTGTGTGTGGTTAGTTATTACATATCTCTATAAGGATTAAGGGATAATATATTTACAGAAGTGTCTGATAGCCTTTTTGTCACGCCGGGGGAAACTTCGCCTGGAGCATTATGCGCTGGGAAGGCCAGAGCTCCCGATGCGCTGCTTGAAATACAGTTCTCGCTAGGTAAATGCAGGTAGATTTACCATTCCAAACATGCTTTACAAGCATGATACTCGAAACATAGTTTCCATGCCATTCCAACTCACCCTTATTCTGCAAAAGGTACAAGGCTAAAACCCAATAAAGGTGCCTTTTGGCACGCATCACATACTTACCAGCATTGTACAGGCCTAAGTCATTCCTTGGACTAGCGCATAGGTCATTTCAAGCCTAATCTCCAATTCCTTAACTCTGCTTCGACCACGCACTGAAGCTTGCACTGATCTTGCTCTTACCAAAAGTGCAACATCCATGAACATGTCATTCCATGTCGTAAAGGTTGATAGGAAGTATGAACAATCCATCGAATGGAATTGTAACTACCGCATTGAGCGTGGCAACAATCATCTATTGACATGGCATTACCGAGCCAGATGATATGAGTTACCATTATGTCGTAATCACCTATAAATTAGATGATATGAGCGACAAGGTGATAGACACATTTTAGTGTCTAATTTGCACCTTAATTTCTAGTGAGTTAGTATTCGATTTTGTGTCTATTACGTGTTTTATTGCTTTTGTAGGTACATTAGAAGAATAAAGATTTGTGGAAAAATTGGCTCAAAAAGTGTTCAAGGCACCCGGAAAAATGGATCAAGGCACCCACACTTTGGATTGGGGCACCCTTGGATCGGGCTGAGCTGGATCGGGTCAACCAGGCGGGTCAACCCAGCGAGCCAGCGAGTCGACTCGGCCGATCCAACTCAGCGGGAATCGCCGGAATTTTAACTGTGTACGCTGTTTCAATTGAGTTATGGATTGTTCTCTTCCAGATTGTTCCAAATGTTAGTAGATAACCCACACAAGCTAGAACAATCGAGAAACAGCAAAAAGATCCCGTGAAATCAGTTGAAAAATCATGAACATGGCCGGAATTTGGTTTCGATTAGGATTGGGATTTGTGGGCTGTTCTAGAGAGTTCTATTAGGTTTAGAACTCTCTCTAGGGTTTCTACTATCTATAAATACCAAGAGAAGTCAAGAGAATCGGGTACAAAAGCTTAGAGAAGATTTTAGAGATTTCCGGTCATTATTCCGTCACCGCCGACGAGCTGCTGCTGCACCGGCCGGCTGTTCTTCATCCATCACTGCCGGAGAAGAAGACTCAGTAACATTTATATGTGTTGCTGATTTGAATTTTCCTGTCATCTATTGCTTCAAACCATTTGTTGCTTAAACTCTTCTGTAACAGCTGAACCCTCTCCTGTAACGCTTATAAGCGTATCAAATCAGCTGTTACAGCGTTATTCA
>JAJJMC010010218.1:2213397-2236679 GCA_023531435.1 Papaver californicum
AGGAAGAGGGGAAAAGTCGTCAGGACAGTGGCTGCGACTGGGGTAAAAGAAAACCTTAGCATTGTTGTTCTTTTATAGGAGAAGTAATCTTTTGAGTTTTAAAACGGTGAAAAATTTAATTTGAAATATTAAATCCCCATTAAAACAAAACGTTAAGATTTTTAATTAAAACAATTATTTATGATTTTATTTTTCATTTAATTTAAAACGGTAAAATATTTATTTAAAATAAAGAAACGTTTTCTCATTGATGGGTACACGTGTGCACTCGCAGGCACACGCCAAGCACTCGCAGGCACACGCCAAGCACACACCAAGGGTCGGGCCAAGGGTCGCGCCAAGGCTCACGCCAAAAACACACGCAAGCACTGCAAGCCCGCAAGCCCGCGGCTTGCGGTGCTTCGGTGCTTCACACCGCACATGTATGCATTTGCCCACTAGTCCATTTCCCAAGTCCATATCCTATCCACTAGTTCTTTTCCTTATATAGAACGTTTGTGGTAATATGCATGAACTTTCTCCTTGGTTTGCCCAATGTGGGATAACCAAAAGTTTCTCATTCTCTAAGAAGTGAAAATGGATGGCTATAAATCCATCCAAGTTTGGACTAGTGATCCTAGCACCCATCAGCTAATTATAGTAACAAAATTAATTTAAATAATAAACTCTTAATTTTAATAATAATCATTTTTATCTCCCAACACTTGTTCTAAAAGGAAAATAATTCGAAATATTAGAGGAAACTAAACATGCATAGACATAAATTGTAGCAGAAAATCACATCCTTAAACAAATAATGTACATCATCGTTAATGGCTCCAACTACTATATTTTTCTCTTTCTCTTTCACGCGATTCTCAATGGTTTTTGAGTAGTATTTTTGGTAATTCATCCTAAGCCAGATGATGATGACGGGAAGGTCGGGGAGGGATACATTCAGTTTAAGAGGAACTATTAATAGATTATGTGTAGTAATTTTAGGGGTTTGCACGTTTTTTTTTGTTTCTTCAGAAAATATTTTTAATCTTTTTTGTTTTATATCGGTCTATTATGATTCTTGAATTTTTTTTCTTTACCATGATTTTTTGGTTTCTAGTCTATAATCAATGATATGCTTATATGAGTGTTATTCGTTGCTAAATAGATCTTATTTTCGTATTCATGTTTGAATTTAACCCAATTATCTAGTTTTTATCAAGATTTTCATTTCCTTTTTACTTGCTTATGATATTATAAGGTTACATAAATTAAATTAATCTCTTAAATCCACATAATAGTTCATTCATCTTTTATGATACACTATTTTATGGACTGCAAGAATTGTAGAGGGATTGCAATATAAGATGGAATAAGATTATTTTGTAGTAAGTTTAATAACTCCTTATCCGAATATATATTTAATGACGGCTAAACTTCTCTCGTCTAGTTTGTGTTAATGATTTAAATAAGTTAAACTAATTGAGTGTTAGTTGTTAGGTTATATTAGTTGAATAAAAAGAAAAAAAGATTTTTCTTAAAACCCCAAAACGAAATTTTTCAAAAAAAAAAGTGTTTCTGTTGAGAAGCTTGAGGTTGGTAAATCCTCATCTCACCACTCAGGCAAAATATTTATACCCCTTGACAAAGATTCTAGTATGGCTGACATTTTAGATGATCAAGAAATATTATCCTAAAAGAAAAACTACAGACTACTAAGTTGTAGATAATATTTCTCAACCGCATCTGGGTTAGTTCTTTATTTACGTAGAGCAGACATGTCTATCGCTTGTAATTTATCATTTGATACCTGTAGGATTTGAAAACATTTTGATCTAGTCATAAGAGATATTTTTCCTAGCCATAGGAAATCTTTCCTCAGTCATAAGATATTTTTTTTCCAATCGTAAGAGTTATATACAACTAGGTTTGGAAAGTTAACCATAGGTATAGATTACACTTGCACAATTTATTAGGCAACATGCTTGTCTACGACCAGGTTTAAAAGAAATTTCCATAACCGTACCCTATATTTCAAAATCACTACAAATAATACTGTCCACGCCTGAAAAGCCAACCTAACACTAGGAAAATTGTGTCATAAAATTACATATCCTACGGTCAGGTTGTAGATATTATTTCCTAAAACTTTTTAGGAAATGTCATCTATGACCTAGTCGTAAATAGGTCTCTAGTGAAAATTTGGTCTTGATTAACCACAAGTGCACTTAAACTCAGATTATCATTAAGGTCCTTAGGGATTAATTTATTTTCTTCGAGATATTTATATAAATTTTAATTAAAAATAAATAGTTTTTCGAATCAATAATTAATCATGAACGACGAATTCGTTTAACGAAGAAAAAAAAAAGACGAAGAAAAACAGAAATCGACTAAGAAAGAGAAGAAAAATTAATACTAAGGTTCACACAAAATATGATAATAGTATAATAAAATTATAAGGTAACTTAAACATTTGCTATGCACTAGGCCATCCCCTATCTCTAATTTAGATATAATAATTTTTTTTGCAACCCTTTTAGAAAACATGTAACCTTTAGAATAACTTTCGAAATAAAAAAGTTATTTGTATTTTAGTATCCAGATTTTGACTAGAACTTTAGTTTGGTATCCAATTTTTTTAAAATTAAAGGTTGGTATATGGATTAACTGTTGACCGTTAAAACTTCTATTTCACCAAGTCAAGTTGTTATTTTCTTTTATGTAATTCATTTTAATTAATTCATTAACCATTTTATATTTTTTTTACTATTTTATTCATTTATCTCTCAAGACCACACCTTTATTTATAATCATTTCCCTTTATCTCTAGACCTTCAAATTATCTATTTATTTTTCTCTTATTTTAGTTAACAAAATTTATAATTTTAGAAACAAAATATTTTTGGATGGTCTGAAGAGAAAAAAAAAACGATAAATCAATAAAGATCGAGTTTTGAAAAAAAGATAAAAAAGATATAGACAACTATTAAAATAGTTACGAAATTAAATAAAAACAAACTATACGAAATCTTGAAAGTCAACTGTTAATCTATGTATCAATTCTTAATTTTCTAAAAACTAGGTACCAAATTAAGATTTTGTACTTCTGGCCATAAGTTGGATACGAAAGCACAAATAACCTAAAATAAAAACATGCTCCCCATAAATGCGTTCGAGAAGAACCATCTCAAGCCCATATGAGATGATCTAACGGGCTGAAAGAAGTTATAAAATTTATAACTCTGGGCCTTGTTGTTAATGCTCTACTGACTACTTCTCCAAAATGAATTTGTTGCTGCTCTTACTCTCAAATTTTTCATCCTCGTAAAGTGTGTCATGTTAAAACTATAGCTTCTATGGTTGTTACTAGTTTCTAACCATTTAGTTATATTATCTTCGTTTTTAATAAAAATTATTATTATTATTTATTATTTTAATCTAAAAATAGTTTAAATTAGAAAAATAATAGTATCTCTTCTCTAAAAATAAAACCGTTAAAATTTTCTGTTATAAATGGGAAACAAATGAATGTAAAGTTTATTTGACATGTAAGTATATGACACACTGACTATATGAGGTTAATATGAGTCACGAGAACTTTATTTGACATGCAATTATATTGAACATTTGATATTCGACAAGGTTACTAGAAAAAGAGTTATATCCAACCAAAAGTAACTAAATCAATAGTTGTGACTGCAGGTGCAATACTGCTACTATTGGAGATATCTTTTTATGTGTTTCATTTTTCTAAAACAAAAATAGATGAGATGTCTTTTTACTTGTTTCATTATTTTAAAACAGAAATAATTGAGATGTCGAAGGAAACTAAGTAGAGATATGAGTATTTTGATAAGATTATATCGATAAGCAAATCAAACAAACAATTTAATATAGATGTTGAAATGAGTTTGATAACTCATAAACACAACTTCAAAATTTGTACCTCATGACCGATGATATAAATTTCTGACTTGGACTTAGGAATCGAAGCGAGATCTTTAGTAATTTTGTGGGCAGCTTTTTTTTGGTCTTAGAGTTGCCTCAAGTGTTTCCTATACAATGTTTGACTGAAATGTTTTATTTGTTTAGTTTGTAATATTTTTGCTTTGCTACCTCTGGTAGTTTTTATATATTTTTATTCTTTATATAAATTCTCTCTTTTAATAAAAAATAATAAATAAATAAAATTCTCTGAAGTATGATTTTCGAGAATACGGGATGGAGTATTAGATTTTATTCATATAGTCAAACACCCGTCTCCCTTCTAGATTGAGTGTTATTATCGATTTCAACGGTGTCGATTCTTGATTTATCTACTTCGAATCGATATCAAAGTTTAATAATATAAGCAGACATTTGGAGACCAATTATACCAGCTAAGCTTTCGAAATTCCACTAAATCAAACACCGAAAATGATCAATAGATAACAATCATGGAATTTGTTCGTGATACTCAGGTTCGTTTTTTGAAGAACAACTCAGTTTGTGCGTGACTTAATTTGTTTGGTTCACCTCCTTGGATTTTTTCCTGTTTGTGCTTTTGGTACTTGAATAATGGGCATCTGGCTAAAACTAAGATTTTTTTGATGGTCTCTTACTGTTAAAAACATTCTTAAATAAAAGTCCGCTAGGAAATATAGTCTAATAAAAGTCCGCAAGAAAATATAAGTGAGACTATGTTGATTTTTCATGAAACCTATTATTAGGGGTGTAGAATGGAAGTTTTAAGAACTAACAAGATGATAAAATAGGATCGTCAAATAGTAGATGCAAAAACTTTTTATCTATAAATTTTTTATGATGATTAAATTATCCTCGATTAATTAGTGTTAATAAATTTAACTAATTTAGTTAATTGAATGCTAGGGGATAGATTAGGTTAATAAAAATGATTATCTTCGACAGGAAACAGATCAGAGAGAAAAAGTATGTGCTATGTAATACTAGCAGATGATTTCTAGGGTTCCAAAATTATTTTCATGGCGTCTTCGTCTCCTGTGATGGCACAAGGCAAAGATCCTTCACCTATTTGTCCCTAGAGTTTTCTTGACTCATCTCCTATACGACATACTTCTGTTGAGCCTGTTTCAATCCTAAACCTAGTTTAGCTCAAATTGTTAGAGGAATAAACTTTCCTATAGACAAGTTGCCAAAACCTTGTTTAAAGGGTGATCACTTATCAATCAAAATTTCAGATGGCAAATATTGAAAGGGAGTTGCTGATTGTCATAACTTTTTAACTGGACGACTTGTTTTTCCTAAGGGTTCTGCTCCATTAAATATGGAAAATTTACAAATGAAGTTAAAGAATCTCTGGCCTGCTGATGTTCATTGGAATATGGTCTCTTTGGGTAAAGGATTCTACTATTTCAGATTTTGATCACCTGATGATGTTAGACATGTTCGTATGCTCGGTGTTTGTGGACTACAACCCGGTGTGATTCATTTGTAAAAGTGGATGAAAGATTTTAATCCCAATAAACAGAAGAACATTCTTGCTCAAATTTTGGTAAGATTCTATGATTTGGGATTGGAATATTGGAGAATGCACTCTTTTTGAGATTGGATGCGCTATTGGTACTCCGTTGTTGGTCGATGATGCAACAACAAAAAGAAAATTTGGACATTTTGCTTGTGTTTGTATCGAAGTAGATTTATTGAATCATCTTCCGGAGAGGGTCACGGTGGAACGAGAGGGAGAAGGCATAATGACAAAGGTAATGTATGAGAAAGATTTTGCTCTTACTATAAAATTTTAGGTCATGGTTTGAGGGAATGCAAGAAGAAGCCCGTTGATGCTTCAAAGTTACCTCCTAAAAAGGTGGTGCA
Source organism: Papaver californicum (assembly GCA_023531435.1). Classification (NCBI taxonomy): domain Eukaryota; kingdom Viridiplantae; phylum Streptophyta; class Magnoliopsida; order Ranunculales; family Papaveraceae; genus Papaver; species Papaver californicum. Next base: position 2,219,209 of record JAJJMC010010218.1, read on the forward strand.
ACAATATGTGCCCAAAGCTTGTGACAATGCGACTGCAGGTACCAAAATTCATGTGGAAGATGTCCATGGTAATGATATTATTCATGAGAATAAGGCGAGCAAGATTTGCCTGAAGCAAATATGGAAACGGTTGTGGAAAGTGAGACTGTTATAGATGAGGTTGTTGAAGTGCATGGTACTGGTGAGGCTACCATGTTTGAGACAGTGGTAGAAGAGACTATTAGGGAAGCTGCAAATCATTTAATAAACCAAGTTGCGGATGTAGTAATGGCCGAGTCCCCTATTCTTAGCCATGCAAATTTGCAATACACGCCCCATACTATGGAGGGCAGTTCGACTTTCTCTTTGAGCTTTAATAAAGAGAATGTTAGTATCCATACAACATCAGAACATGAAGGTTTTTCGATTGAGACTAATACTACTTATAGAATAAGGAACGTTATTAATGATGTGAGTCACGTTTCTTTAAAAGGGACTCGTTAGGCAGATTTATCTGAGGAGGAAGGTGAGATCTATTCTCAAAGAGCAAGAAATAGACAATGAATCTCCTCTCATAAGTTAGTAATGACGACTAGTGCTGATAAAAACAGATTTAGTAGTCTAGCCAGGTATACTGATGATAATGATTATGATGATTATCCAATATTTCCATCATCTCCGGTATTAGAGAACATGGTGGTAGAAGATACTCCTTCTCCCCTATCAGATGGTTTTCAGCCTGTTCTCAAGGAAAAAAAATAGTAAACCAAAACAAGGAATTTACTTGAAAGCTCCTAATAAGAATTTTGGGATAAAACGCTATGGATGTGCGTGTTGATGTAGTTTCTCGTTTCTCTGGTCTTTTTTTATTTTTATTTTTTCTTTCTGCTTTTTTCTTCAGGAAGTTCTGGCTTTATGTCCCCTTCTTGTTTCTGTTTTTCGTTTTTTTATTAATGTATTCTTATAGCTTAAAAAAAATATTTGGAAAATCAAAGTTATTTTTTTCCCTCCAATCTATGATTGGGAACTCATAAACTCTTAGCCTTAAACTACTTCTACGACTGAGAACTCATGAACTCCCAACCGTAACTAAAATTTACGGCTAGGAGTTGATGCTTTCCTAGCTGTAAACTACTTATACGACCAGGAAATCTTCCTATTTATGTTTCACCTTTCTATTTTTTTCATAACTTCCTATTTATTTTTCACCTTCTTATTATACATAAAACAAATCTCAAAAACATAGCAAATTTCAGACTCACCTACAACCAACAATGAAGATATCGAGCTAGCCGTAAATGAACCTACAACTAGAAAAAACTAGTATTGGTTGGGAATCTGGTTTGCAATACACAGTCTGCGTCTAGGAAATTATGTATACGACTAGGAGTATTTTATTTCCAGCCGTAATAAGTTGATAAAATCCATCTTACAGTCGGGAGTTCATCAATCCCCAGCTGTAAATACAAAAATATCTAACTTACAACTAGAAGTTCATGAATTCTCGGCCGTAGTTTTTTGTTTACGGCTAGGAGTTCAGTCATTCCTAGCCATAGGTAGTTTAGAAACTGAAAACTGAATCTTGATTTCAACAAATCACTAATGAAGAAGAGAAGAAAATGAACAATATATATTAAGTTTTGTTTTTGTTTTTGAGTAATTATTAGATTTAGGTTTAGTTACGGAGGAAAGACAATTTAGACAATTGACATGAGATGGGTATCCCCCCTATCTGCGTTTAGGACATTTGAATCGTATGCAACCTTCAAAATCAAGATGTTGCAGCCAGGGAAGAGCCAGAATTGTAGGAAAAGGGGTGCGAAAAAAATTTATCCATGCTAGGGGGTGCAAAATGGCCTTCAGAGGTCAATTTACACTAAAAATAGACCAAAATTACTATAATTGGACTTGGGAACCAGCTGGGCTGGGTGTGTAATTGCACACCCTTGGTCTACATTGGCTCCTCCTCTGGTTGCAACCCTAATATTATGTTTCTTTTTGAACCCTATTAATTGGGCTGCAAACTTTGCTTCATAGGGGCTTACAAGATAACAAAATAGGGTCATCTTGAATCCAAATCAAAAACCCTTTATCTTAGTATTTTGCATTATACCTAGACTGCCTCTAAATTAATTAGTGCTAATAATATTAATTAGTTAATTTTATAAAGATTAGTGATTGAATAGATTTCTGATACAATTTAACTTAATGATTTGAGATTCAAAATCCATATTAGAATCAAAATCCAATTTAACTTACAACTGAGAAATTATGAACTCCCAGCCGTAAACATGAACTACGACTGAGTAATAAATATAACCCAGCCGTAAAATAGTGTATACAGTTGGATTTGTAGATATCGACCCACCCGTAAAAGGAACTTACGGTCGGTTTTTCATTAAACCTAGTCGTAGAAAAAATTAGCTGAGTAACCTACGGTTGGGTTTGGTACTGAAGCCAGCCGTAGGTACTAGTTACGACTGGGTTATGTGGTATACTCATCCGTAAGTGACCTTACATTTGTTTGATTTTTTCTAATGGAGTTGAGATTGAACACTAATACTCATTCATTAACGCTGAGAAGGAATTTTCATAACATTTTTCATTCAAGGGAATGACATTACGTTAAGGGAAAAAACATAAAGAAGAAACTATTGTTATATAACTCTTGATTCTTGAACTTTTCGCCAAAGATTTCCTAATAAGGGTCCTTCGAAATTTCATAGCATAGTCGAAATGAGCTTAGTGAAGTTGTATTTTCTTCACTGTAGATGGTAGGATGGATCCTCCTTGTTTCCACCATAGTCGATCTAAATCTTTCACATCGAATAAAGAGTAATTCAAACCTTTCCCTGATGCTTTGGTATGATCTTCCAAAGCGATTGTCGTATAACGATGTAAAAATTATAAAGACACGGAACTAAAAAATATCTGATGGTTGATCTTGGTTGATGTTCATCTCTTGATCATGATGTAAAGTCGTCGACCATGCGCGATCTATGGCAGCATCTTCTCTAGTTGTGAACCTAGCGGCCATGGGTTTGTTTTTGAACTTGTTTTTAAATAAATGATAAATATTTGAACATTGAAAAAAGAGAACAATTTGAGAGAAAAAAAGAGTGTGCTATAATATAGTTGAAAGACCCCAACGGCTAGGAAATTTGAAAATTCCTGCAGCTGGGGTACATAATGCACACATTTGCATTGGAAAATGCAATTTTTAAAAAATAATTTTAAAGGTTTAAGGCTAGGAATTGGGCACCATGACCTATCCGTAAACAAGCCTCATATGCAATTACGGTTAGGTTTATTCACATACCTAGCCGTAGCACAAATCTCAGGGTCACTTACGGCTGAGTCGTGGTATAAACCTAGCCGTACTGGAAACACTTACGACTACATAAATGTAAAAACCTAGTCGTATAAGAGAACTCAGTGTCACTTACAACCAGCTTCGAAGCTGAAGCTAGCCGTAAAACTGACAGATTTGACAGATTTTAGAGAATCTTTGGAGATATTTGCTACTATTCAATATGGTTGACTCACCCAACGACTTTTTTCTTTGAAAAACTAGCCGTTGGGTAGTTTTACTATAAAAGGAAACCTTTCCCTTTCACATTCTTGATCGTTTTAAAAAAGTGATAAAAATGTGTTCGTTCGCTGAGACTTGTGAAGATTTATTTTAGACCTAATTTTGATTTAAACTAGAAAATAAGTAGAATATTTTAACAATATTGGGAGAAACTAGGTTTCAGGATTCCACCAAAATCACTTCTGAGTGATTCCTACAATGATTCTTAACAATTATAGCTCTTTTATTGACTCTCTTTCTTTGCCCAAAGTAGATTTGTAAATCACTAACTGTAATTCATAAGCATGGTGCATCAAAAGATCTTAATTCGCAGCATACACCATCAAACAAAATCACAACTAATTAGAAAAAAATCATAAATCAATTAAAATCAGTGCAAAAGTCATAAAGAATAAAAAATAGTTACCATTCATTCATGAAATATGACTTCCTCCATCATCCCAGTGATGGGGTTTAGCACATCATACTCAAAACACTCTCAAAAGATATAAACATGGCTCAAAAGTGCTTAAGAAGAAGAAAAAAACCAAAAATAATTGAAATAGATAAGCTGAGACGTTTATAAACGTTGCAAGCAGAGGCTTATCACACTTCTGAAGTGTTCTTCTGTGTTGTGAAAACTTTGAAAAGAACGACAGTTCTCTGTATCCTTTATCTGTGACTGTTTTCAAGCATTCTTCTGGTCTTCTTCTTCCTCCTCCACGAGCAGAGAACTTTTTCTGGCGTCTCCCCCCCGATGCTTGTTTTTTTCAATCTCTTCGATATATATAGGCTTAGAGACCCTAACAAACCTTCATAAGTCGATAAGGATTAAATGTTCTCTCAAAACAACTCTCAAATCTCTCGTTAATCTAAATTAAAGAACTTTTTTTTTTCCGGCTGTAACATGGATTTCCAGATTATTTTACGACAAAAAACACTCCTTGTGACGTCTTTAAACATGTTTTAAAAGTTTTTTCCCTTTTCGTTATCGATATCCACGAAAATAGGAAACCAAATCTACTCGGATAATTCTCTTTCACGTAAAGAAAATTTTCCCGCCAATTGATTTTTTCAAACGAAGGGGAAGGGATGCCCCTATCCAATGATGGGATGCCTTTAACAAAACTCTTGGGTGCCTTTAGTAATTTTTCCGGTTGCCTTTAAAAAAAAATTGAGCCAATTTTTCTACAAATGTTTATTTTCCAAAAATACCTACAAACACATAAACTGACACAATAAGTACAAATTGAGCGGTAGTAATATATAGAATTGAGAAAAAACTAGACACAAAAATATGTCTATCAAATACCCCCAAACTTATTATTTGCTAGTCCTCGAGCAAATCTAATCTAAAAAATAAAAATAAAAATCTAACTCACTTTCGTAGGAATCACGACTACATTTAGCACGTGCATATAGCCGTGAAACTCCTAGGTGACCCTATAAGATGAGCGTTGTCTCGTGAGGGTTTACAAGAGATAGACCCACAAAACCTTTTACTCCAACTTTTAGCTACTTGTGAACGATTGAGGGTAGACACTAAACATGCTATTTAGTTGGCTTACCAAATTCTTAGACTATGGGAATCATTACCCTATATGATCCAATTGTTGTATATGAATTTGCACTTAGCGTACTAAAATTCATACAAGAATTTAAAACTCTACTTAGACATTCGTTCACCCACGATACTCAATATCTATCAAAGTTCAATCACATGAATAAATTTAGAAGAAGGATATGAATATGATGAAGTTTGCACATGTTGACTAAGGTGAACGGTGTTTCCCATATCTGTCTGAAGGTCAATACCAGGATGAAAAGATTTTTTGAACTCCAAAACCAAACAAGCCTCCAGGGTCACTTACGTCTAGGTCAGTGTTAAAACCTATCCGAATTAGAAGCCTTCATGGTCACTTAAGGCTAGGTCAGCGTTTAAACCTAGCCGAATTAGAAGCCTCTAGGGTCACTTACGGCTAGGTCATAAAAACCTAGCCTATACTACTCCTAAAGTTTTTACGGTTGGGTTTTGCAATTGTCCCAACCGTAAACCTGACATAAAATGGCGGACACATAGACTCAGGGTCACTTACAGTTGGGTTCTCAAATAATCCAAACCGTAATATGAAAATAATTTCTATTGGTTCAGTTATACGATTAGGTTTGTTGGTCCTATCATAGACTTAAGGTCACTTACGACCAACTTTGAAGCTGAAGCTGGCCGTAAAAATGTCAAAATTTAAAAAATCTAGATTTACGGCTAGCTTTTCAGGACTCAACCTAGCTGTAAGTGCCCATGATGTCTATTTTTTCCCAAGTTTTGTGATGTTTTTCAATGTATTTTGAATGACAAAATAAGAATAGTTCTAGGAAAACTAATACTCATTCATTGAAGCTAATATCTATAAATCCATAAAGTAAACAAAATAATAAATATCCATAAATCCATAACGTAAACAAAATACTAAATATCCATATCCGCAACAATATAAGAAAAAACTCAACCTCGACCTTGACCTTTTCCTCTACCTTTTGGTTGATCTTGAACAATCTCTAGATGAACCTCTTCATTTGAACCTCCACTAGTTGAAGAACTGCTAGGAGTACGAGTAGGTGTTTCATAACTACCGGATTCACACCTATCTCTTTTGGAACCCCTCATCTCTTCGTCATCGATGTACCGATAGAGATATGCAAAGTCAAGATCAGGTAGTTTTTCAATCCTACGTTGCAGTCGTCTTTGTGCGCCAACCCTCAACATATCACCACTATAAATACAACCACTCATGTTTTTCACCAACCACTTAGCTCGCTCGACCTATTTTGGAATTAAAATTTTCCAAACTTTAAATAATTTATACAAAATTTGAAAAACTAATTCCATAAGAAATGAAGTAGTATACGTACCATCATAAGAAACTTCTCCTTACAATAACTTGCTCCCTTCGATGAACTTAGATGATCCACAATGCCTTCGAAATATGGTATCACATCCGGATCTATATATTGAGCTCATAAGGATAACCCCACTTGGAAAACCAAGTCAATTAGTTATCCTCGGCTAGTCTTGTGCCATGAAAGTGTTCATACCCACTCATGTCAAATTGGTAGGGGGCTCCAGTGCAACCGTTCCAATCGGCCGCAGATGGGACAAGTTTTTATGCCAATCTAACATTATTAGCTAAGAGCTTAGAGTTTACTCTGTCCACTTTAAAGTGTTCCTCCTCTCCGCCAACAATTGTCTGGATAGATCCAATTTGACGGAGAGTTCTACGAGGGTTGTAAATGACGTACTCCGTTTGATGAAAGAGTGGTCCACTGTAGGTCGATGCATTGGTAAATTCACGAGCATCATGAACATTTTCATCAAGCTTGACGTACGGGTCAAACACCACATCCTTAGTTGTTAGAGTGTACAATTGACCCCTCATCTTCACCATCTTAGTCTCCTTGTCCTTCTCTTGATTCCTTGTAAATTGAAATCTGCTTCTTGTTGGAGTATGTAAACGTCATTCTTTATGCTGTGATGGTCTGGTCAAGGTAGGAAAATGGTCGTAAACCCACGACTGTGTAAAAAAATAATCATATTAAACACAGATATATTTAAAAACATAAGAAACATTGGAAATAGTAAATTTAAAAAATACCCGAAGAAGGCTCATATTTCCTGCAATTTGTGTTTGGTTCCACCTTGAAGCTAATAAAGAAAGGTGGATGTGCCCCACGAGTACTCGACTACCGTTGTTTTCCATCATATCAGGGAAAATGATGGTGCCAAGTGCGTACAACAAGTACGATGTCTAACCGTTGCAGCATTCATCTCCCTACCCTCTGAATTCTGGAACTTAGCCCTCAGACGAATCAAGTTTATCTTTTTTCCATATTTGGCGGAGCCATTGCACCGTTCTTATCCTTCTTTCTTTTGTTAAGGGATGGGTTTTCTCTAGGCCTTTCTCTGGCTCCATAATCAAACTCTTCTTGGGCTTCATGCTTGTTCCATCCAAGACATTTTTCATCCAACTTAAAAAGATCTTCAAAAGAAAGAGAGTTGTCGAAACCCTCATATAGGCTTTTCCATCCACGGACAAACCTGTAATTTGGAGAGCATTATCCGGAGTGATAGTCATCTCGCCGACCGGAAGATGAAAAGTATTTGTCTCGGGAAAATACCCCTCCCAAAAAGAGAAGACAATGTCAACATCGTACTGCTTCTGTACAGTGGCTATTCAGTCCATAAGCCCGGAACCTGTACCAAGGCTACCACATCTTCCTTCTCGTTATCCAATGACCAAAAACTATCCCTTTGGTGTTTGAGTTTCGGGACCGCTGTGGTATGATCCTACATAAAAAAGTGAAAAAAACATTAATAATAATAGAGTAAAGTTTTATCTTTAAATTAGATTATTACTAACACGGAACATACCCTTGCCGCCCATGAGTATTGGTAAACAAATAAGATGAAGGCCATATCCCTTGGCACATCCTAAGGTTTTCCACGGGCAAAAGAACCATGTTGTTACTGACTTAAGAGGCTGTAGGAGGATCTGACTTCTTCTCTTTCTCTTTTCCTTTCCCTTTAGCATCGGAGGGACCAACCAATGGACGAATATTTGCTTCGTCCATATGTTCTTCCACAATCTCATGTTCTTATTATGGTGGAGAAAGTACAAGTGCACGTTCAATTATCTCTTCCATTTGTTCACCGATAACAACTGCACCTTTCTTCATTTTGTCCGCACCCAAATTTTTCTTGTGACTAGGGGTTGGAGTCGTTTCAACTCTTGGTGTTACCTCTTTCATTCTTCTCTTCTTCTTCTCTTTCTGTTGCCTAAAATAAATTAAGAAGGCATGTTTAATACATATATACATGTAGACATTTAACAACATAGCCAAAAAATGAAAAAAAAATGATTTCAAAACAGGAAAGTCAGGGTCATTTACGACTAGAAATATCCATTTACGGTTGGGTCGAGTTACTCTACGGCTGGCTTTTCCCAGCACTGACCTAGCCGTAAACAATAAAAAAAATCTCAACCCTAACTCAGGGTCAGTTACGACTAGGAAATACTATTTACGTCTACAAAATGTTACACTACGGCTGGCTTTTCCATACGTCGACCTAGCCGTAACTACTACTTACGGTTAGGAATGTTAAATTTCCTAACCGTAAACAAAACACATACAGTGTATGTTGTTACGAATGGGATTTCATAACTTTCCAGCCGTATGTTGGAAAAATCAGTTTTACGGCTGGGAGTTCATCTTTTCCCAGTCGTATTATAAATGCTTACAGTATTTACGGTTGGGAGTTCATCCTTTCCTACGGCTAGGAAAACAACATTTCCTAGCCTTAGGCAGTTACGAAAATGTTTTTTAAAACCCTAAATCTAACAAATGTACCCTAATTAACCACTAAAATTGATAAACAAAGGATGGGTTTTTCGATTCATATCTTAAGCGAGCCATTTCTGGTGGATTAACAAGAGGTTCTTCTTTTTGTTCGTTGTTTAATTGATGGGGTAGCTCTTCGGATGCAGAAGAACTTGAATCATTGTCTGCTGGTTGATTCCTTCTTCTTTATAAATTGGCTGCTTGCTTTGCTTACTTGGACCTCGTGGTGTTCATTTTATAGAAAATAGTTCAGCCGTCGATGAATAATTTTTAGAACCGTTGATGAATAAATAAAAATGGAAAAAATGAAATAAAGACGATAAAGATAGGTTACGGCTGAAGAAGAAAGGAAAAGAGGAAAATGAAGATGAAATGATTATTAAATTTAGTTTTTTTTCTATTTTTCTATTAAATTTATGGTAGTTATTGAGGAAGGGTATTCTAGACCTTTGATATATCTATTGAGTCACCAATATCTCTATTTTCGATACAATAATTCACTACAACCCTTATAAAACATAGGTTACGGCCCTAATAACAGTCTTTTTCGTCGAAAAAGAAAACAAAAAAACTATCTGGTCACAAATCCTGGGTCTTTTGTTTTCGCTTGGTCTTTTGTCTCGCATTGGTCACAAATCCAAATGCTTTCAATAATTTTTTCTCTTGGGTGGGGGTGATCATGGCAGTATATTTATTTACAATTCTACACCACCAAATTACTAGGTGAGACCACCCACATTGGTGGGAGTTGGTAGTAGTTGGGTACAATAAAGAGTAAGTCACATCACATCTTGTTTGGACAGGAGAGAAGAAGGCATAAGATAAGAAAATGTAGGGTAAATTGGGAATAAAACTTGTGTTCGCTAATTCGTATCATCTAATCAATTTCATTCAACATTCAAAGGAAAGTAAGGAAACATTCTTTTTGCAGACCTTTCTTTCTTCCTCTTCTTTGCTTCGCCCATTCCGATTTCTCCTTCTTACCTCTCTCGGTATGAAAATCGCTCCCCTTCTCTATATATTCATCTGGGTAATATATGTATGATTCCAGGTTTTTTCCAGCTTTCTCCATTTTGGTCAATCTATTTTGACCTATAATTATGCTCTATTTTCTTTCTTTTTTTTTGTGATTTTTTCCCATGTAATTTGAATTACTATAACATGGGTATTGATCAAACTTTGGTGCTAAGTAGATTTGTTGAAATTTTCATTAGTAATTATACTGATTCATTACGTTATTCTTGTTTGTTTGTAAAGCTAAATAGGGTGTCAATCAATTGATAAGGGAAGTGAGAATTTGAACATTTGTGTGATTTTATGTATATATCTGGCTCTTGATTTCACAAATTCATTGGTGTTTCGGTGTTGTTTATGAGTTATTCTACAAAATGTGTGAATGAAAATGGAGAAATGTCTTTGGGGTTCATATCAACAGACCTAGATATTTGAAAAAGATGTACATAAGTTTTAAACTTTCATTGTGATTCAAAATTTGATTTTTTGGACCATAATCTGATTTGTATACAACTTGGGTTGTGTTTCTGGTGTATAATGAAGTTTTATTTGGATTATAATATCTGTTTGTATTTCGGATCCCAAATGAACATCTATCTGTGAAATTGGTAAAAGCTATTGGAGATACAAATTCCGTTGTTTCAAATTTGGATTTATTAATCTAGGCGATTGTGATGGAGATTTTGTCGCGAACCCACTCTACGTCAAACTAGCTTCAACTTACTATTAGAATTGCAATTCCTTTCGCATACTTGCAACTGCAATTTTCTTGCATGTGTGACTGTGAATGACTAACTGGTGTTATCCTTGTCTTTTTTTGTCAACTTAGGTTTGTTTTGGGATATCTTGGTGTAGTTAGGGCATTTGCGAAGAATTGAATCTAATCTAATGAGGTAAATCTTATCACCTTCTTTTTGACAGTTTTGTATATATATATATCTTTTTACGGAGGATGAAAGTCCTGTACCCTTCTCACCTAGGTGCTTTTCTTTCCAACTAGATGAAAAACCTTCAACTGTTCAGAAGATCATGTTCTAGATATCCTCTTTGGATGGGGTATATATCTGTAGACTGTGGTGCCAATTTAGTGATACCCACGCCCTACATTATCTAACCATGTAAACAGTAAACACCCTTTTCCCTTGTGATTTTGTCCCAAGTAATCACACACTAGATGAAGGAATTGTCAAACTTATATTTTTCTCACATTTTGGAGTCTTCCCAAGCTTAAAGTTATCAGATGTTGAGCGTGTTGCTTACATGGTCATCGCACCAACCACCTTAATCAGTGCCTAATGAAAAAACCATCTTTGAAGTAGACCTTTTGATTGTATAAAAATGGTACTTATTGAACGGTATGATAGCAAGCTTTTAATTCTTGCATTTTTTTCTTTTTCTTCTTCATTTTGTTGGTCTGAAGATCATTTTGTGTGAGCATTTCTGCCAAGCCATGTATGATACACTATGTTATTTTATGTACGGCTAAAATATGACTGTTAACGTTTGCGCATTCGAGTAATGGTTTCACTGATACATGTATAAAATTGTATACTTGCCGTATTTCCTCTGGGAGACTGACAATAGGTTTTCCAAGCCTCTGTATTATCTTATGACAAACTAACCCAAATCAAACTGGTTTCTCATTTGGGATCAGGGGGCGTGTGAGATGGGATGAGGCTAACTTGGGTGAAATCGAGGCTAATAAACCAGTTAGGCAAAAAATCACTGAACCTAAGACTCCGTACCACCCCATGCTCGAGGAAGACGGTATGTTGTTGATGTATTTTTTTTTCAGCTAATAGTTTTCTTCTTAGGAAACATATTACGAAGTATTCTTGATCAGTTGTAATGCCTTTAGTATCAATTGTGCAGGTTCTCTATCCCCTGTTAATAATTTTGATGAGTGCATGGATAGAGCTGAACATGCAGCAGCTATACGAACTGCATTGACTGATGTTGCTTCTTCAAGTAGAAGCGCCAAACGATCTGGGGGTTGGACATCTTCTGAAGATGAGGCAGATAACATGGAAGAAGATGGTGACGATGAAGAAGGTGCTTTGCCTTTACTAAATATAATATATGCAACTTTTCTTTATACTAGTCCTAGGTGAATATTTTTGGAACAGTTTTTTTATGTTGATAGCACCTGGAATGACCCAATGGTTTAGAATCTTTAGATAGCACTTGAAAATGACCCAATAGTTTGGCGGAATTTCGATTGTCCTCATGCACCTTGCGAACCATGCACCTTGCAAACCCTTGTCGACATGCTAAATATGTGCATGTCTTCAGTACTTTTACATGGTAAGTTGAGAGGGCTAGTATTTGTAGAACACGATGATTTGGTGAAAAGGGTCTATTAGATGAAGAGGATGTCTTCACCAAAACCTGTCTTCCTGTGAAATGAGAAACCTAAAACACGTTCTCTTGCAATTAGGCATTTTTCGTCTCTAAAACCGTATTCATCTTATGCACTAGTTGTTAGATGCTTGCAACCTTTTGATAAATTGTTACTTTGAAGTGTTGAACATCACATTAAGCTTATTTACCACTTGGTGGGGTACTCAACTGGTCCATTCTTTTGGTCAAATATTAACTTTTAACTAGATCGTTAGACTTTTCATGATTCTGCACATGTGGAAACATTCTGTATCCTAGATCTTGAAACCAACTGCACGATTTTACACATATGAACTCATTTGAAATGCTTTCTTTATCAAATAAACCAGATATTTGTTGCCTGTACTATTTTTAACTTAACATATCTTCTGCCTTCTGTACTACTGTCTGATATTCAATAGTTTTATTGAGGATTACATGGTATTAGTTGAATCTGAACTTGAGCTCACCTATAACACGATTCTCTGTCTCATCTTGTATTTTGATTTTTCGTCAGGTCCTGAAACAGATAGAAAGAAACATTTTAGAGAGCACAGGAAAAAGCACTATGATGAGTATCGCAAGGTGAAAGAACTTCAACGTACAGGTTCTTTTGACGAAGATGAAGTTGAGGGAGATGGTGAAGAGAAGGGGAAGGATGTGAAATCTGATTCATCATCATCATTAGCTGGTGGTGTGAAAGCTATAGACATCGATGAAGATATTAAAAAAGATCTACCTGAACAGCCTCAGTAAAAGGCAGAGCTGTTTTCTTCTAGTTGAAAAACAAAACTGACACCAAACCCTGTTTACGGATAACAAGAAAAATATTCTGTGGATAAACCAATTAAACTTTTGAATCTTTGATTATGTCGTCTTTTACATGCTAATTTATGTACTTTGGGAGCCAGTAATGGCTTACTGAAAAAGGTTTTCAAGATCAAATTTTAGCTTCTAGTCTTTTTGTATTTGGAAGTACTGCGAATTTGTGACAATTTGAAAACAGGTAGAAAACCAGCTGTTCTGCTCTTAATCTCACTACATTCAATTACATGTTAAGATGAATACAACTGAAAATTTCAGCTCTACATTAGGCTACTGTTACAACATTAGGGCAATTTACCCATAATCAGTCTCAAAGAATGATATCTTCGAAGTAAGTCGCTGGGATTTCCGAGGGAGAAATCAACATCGCAACACAATTGAACTTGTGTTGTTTGTACTTATCTCGTACTGCTACCAAAGCTCCCCATTTCTTATTCAACTGTAACTCATGAATGGCTAAAACACAATCCTTAAGATCAAATGAGCCATAACCTGAATAAGTTTGCAGTTCTGAATTCCAGGGATGGGTCTTAGGTTGCATTGTGAATTTTGAAAGGAAAACAACCGAAGCTGCAACCATAGACGGTAAGAACTTGATACAACCATAATCCAGTAAACTCAATTCTGCAAGATAATAACCCAAGAACTTCAACTTCAAATTCAGAGCAAATAACGAATCCTCCTCTTGCGCAGAAACCCGAGTAAATAATCTCCTTAGAAATGTCTTGATTGTAGGATTCCCCATTTCAAAATTCAGCAATCTAAGTATTTCCCTTTCCATCTTCAACATTTCATCCTTGGTAATACCAGTATTATTTGTTATACTACTAAACTCTTCCATACTAGGATGATCAATTTCCTCGTACTTGGCCGCGACAAACATACACGAAAGACCAAGTAATTCAAGTCTTTGTCGATGGACAGATTTCGAAGAAAGAAATCTATCAACGTAAGAGACGGTAAGATAAAGTGTATCTTCCACAAATTCATATACTTGAGCAATTTTCACTAACCTATCTACTAAAATCGCTCGCATTTCGACTGTTATATCTTCTTGAACTCTCACTATATAATCATACATTGGCCTTCTCTTGTCTTCAACCTATCAATAAAACCCAGTTTATGTTAGGATCGATGTTATGAAAAAACAAAACGAAAATAAAAAATTTACTTGGTTCATCAAAATTAATCCGGTTTTTACCTATAATCTCAAAAACAGAGAATTAGAATGATGATAATAATATTAATACAAACCTAAAAATGAAAACTCATATATATATAGAGACTACTCAACAAATTTGGGCCGGGCCGATGCCCCAGACCCGTGGAGATTTGTTTCTGTTCTCTCCGGTCCGGGTTTATCAGCCCGTCTTTCCGTTCCGTAAACAAATTTTTAAATTTTTTTGTTTTAATTACCCAACGGACCACCAGTAGAATCGGATCAAAGTATGAAACAGGGTCATGCACAAACATAACATTTTAAACTAATTAAACATCAATTAAGCTAAAGAAAACTCTAAAAATTCATCAAGATCTACACAAATTGACCAGAACTCAGTTTATATACCTCCATAAAATGAACATATTTATCGATATCAGTCGCATAAGCAGCTTCAATTTCCACTTCTAATTTCCTTTTCTCTTCCTTCATTTTCTGCTTCTTCAATTCGATGTCGTTCTTGGCTTTCTCAACAACTACATTATCTGATTTCACGGTCGGTAAGGAGTTTGTTATCTCTCCCAGAACGGCTCGCTTCTTCGACGACACTGGGACTTGCATACACTGATCTGATGTAACTACTCGTCTCTTCTTCGATGTACCGCCGGAAATGTACACAATGTTCTCCCGTTGAGCTGATTTCATGGTTTTTGGGTCTGGTTCTAAGGTTTAGTTTCGATATACAGAGAGAGAAAGGTAGTGAGCTGCTGCTAAAAGATAACTAATCTTCTTCTCTTCTCTCAAGAGTCAAGTCAAGAGAGAGAGTAAAAGACATGAGACTAGTAGTATAAAGTAAGTAATGAAAAATAGTGTGTAGGCGGGTTTTTAGTGGTTTGAAAAAAAGTACTGACTAAAATTATTCAAGAACTAAGGAACCAGAGAGATCCTGCCATGTGGAAGAGAGTAAGTTAGCAGTGAAAACAAAAGTTTAACTTGTTGCTTTGTTTTTTTTACCCCACCAAAAAATTAAATGTAGCTTCACAGGTTTTATGAGTTTTATTTGTTTATAAATCTGTAGGACCTAAACTGAATGCCGGAGTAATTTATTATCCGGTACCTAAATACAATGTCAATGCGTCCCATTTTATGCACCTAAATACATTAACATTATCTAGAGGAGATGCAGCTACTTTTATATTAGTTATTAAAGAAAATAAAAGTGGATCCCAAACAATAGAGAGTCCCAACTCCGAGCCTATATCAAAATTGAATTGCAGATCTGGGAAGAAAAGCCTTCACCCAAGCGAAGATCACTGCCTTAAAAACCAAAGATCGGCATCTGTCACCAATATTAATATTGTATTTTATTAATCAGGAAAAGCATCACATGTGGTTTCGTGGTGTAGTTTGTTATCACGTCAGTCTAACACACTGAAGGTCTCCAGTTCAAACCTGGGCGAAGCCAAAATTGAATATTTTTTCTTTTGGCCGAGGACTCACAGGGTTGCTTATAGGTTGTTAGACAAACAGATGTGTGCAATCAGTTTTCTCTTATACGTTTCTTTATGCGCTCAAGGCTTTAGGTGGAGCTCCAGATATGCTAGGCAGTGGCCTCGTCAAGGGGTTGCTTTCTTGCATTCGATAACATATTTGCTAAGGTTTTCTCCTAGCATAAAATCCCTCTCCTTCGATTTTATGTTACTAGTTCTGTTTTTGTTATTAATCCAAGTAATTTACGTACATCAACCTTCAGACGTCCTTGATGAATCTATTTACTTTCAAATAGTAAAAGGCGCCCATTCGATGTACGTACAATGTTGTATAGGAAGTTATCTAGATTTTGATGACGAGGTATTCTTCAAGTAGAATGTCTATTAATTACAGTCTTTTCCAAAACAAGCTGAGACCTATAACGGTGTTCGATCGAGTAACATATGTGGGAAACAACTGGGAAGCAAGGTTGTTATACCCATGCTTGATAAATCACATAAGGTTGTTATTCCCATGCTTGATAAATCACATAAAGTTTGCTGAGATTCGAGGCAACTGACGACGAATAATTAAACTAAAGTTTCTAGAGTTTTCACTGACGAATGCCGTAGTCTAGAGTTACCAGACAGCAGGCTGACTCCACTGGCGTGCCCATATCATGGACTAGCTCAAAACAAAGTTCCCTTCTCAAACCACTGGCAAAACCAACCAAAACAATCACATATACAAAAAAGAGCCAGCAAAAGGGATCATTAAGCAATTACATACGAGATCAAAGCAGCAAATATTTACCAACAACGAGCAAGAAGCAGCAGCAATATTGATGAACCTCCATATTGATCTGGACAATGTGGTGAAGAATCTGGACATGATAATTGGTAGAAACCAAAAGCAATGTTCCCAGAGGGAAAAAGCCGCAACGGCTAGAAGAAATATCCCAAAAATAGATGAACCTCTGGTTATGTTGGTGATGGAAGAAGTATCATTCAGAGAAGGAGAAATAGATGAATTAGTACCTCTTGTTATGTTCCCGACTGAAGAAGTATCATTCAAAGAAGTAGAAAGAGATGAAGTACCTCTTGTGATGTTGGTGACGGAAGAAATAGTACTATCATTCAAAGATGAGGATTCAACAACTAGTAATAGAAATAGAAGAAGTAATGAGAAAGACATGGGGAGAATCATCACCTGTAGAAACTTCATGACATTTTGATGAAAGAAAAACAAGAGAGTTAGAACTTATAAGGCAAGTAGAATGTAGAAGTATATAAGTATAGTTTGTGGAAACTACTAAGAAGGTGCTTCTGCATCTATACCAATTTAGGGGCCTGCAACTAAGTCACTATTTCCATCCATTCTTTTTCAGGGTAAAGAGTTTTCTTAATGCCCTGCTCGTCATTATGTTTTATTTTTCTTTTTTTGATCGGTTCCTGCTCGTCACTGTATTTATTTCTGCATTGAAATGTTTGTTTCTTGTCACTATCTCTAAGCCAAATCAGGAAGATAATAGCCCACTAGCACATGGTAAAACTTGTTGGTGACTTTTTCCTTGGTAAAACTGGTGATGACTATTTACCTCGCACTATCTAAGATTTAAATTGCATTTATACCCTGTTGGATAAGTACCTTCCTGTAACAGAGAAACACAAACACAGAGAA
>JAJJMC010010218.1:2241679-2301354 GCA_023531435.1 Papaver californicum
GTAACAAAAATTAATTTAAGTAAGAAACTATTAATTTTAGTAATAACCATTTTTTATTTCCCAACATACCCTTGTCAGGTTTGTGAGAAGATTGAGGCCAGGGTGATGTGAGAATTAAGATGGAGTATGTGATTCTTCCGGGAAGGTGGTACCGTAGTTACTAGTTAGGCTTCGACATGTGCGTGAATAATAGGAACTGTGTTCTACTGGCACTGAGATTGGAACCAGTGTCCTTAAATGTTAGAGAAAATGGGTTTGGCTAAATGTTTTGTTATTGGTCTTGGATAAAATGAGCTTAGAACCAAGGGGTCACTAAGAAAAACTAGCACATTTTTACTATTTGTGAATGAACCTTTAGTCCCACATTGGAGAAATTAAAAATGTTACCTCTTCATATTACTTAGAAATTTGCATCTAAGGGAGGCCCCTTAGGGGTTTAGACTCTTTTGTGTCGGACTCGGACTCGGGCTCGGGCTCGGGTGTGGGTGTGGGTATGGAGGAAGTCTGGTGTATTTGATAAATTGTACGAGACCGGACATTGCTTATGCTGTGAGTAGGTATACCTGTAATCCGGAGCAGGAGCATTGGGATGCACTTATTAGAGTGTGATGCAAACTGGATATCAGAATCAGAGGAGTCTAAGTCTACGAGTGGATATGTTTTCACTCTAGCATGTGGGTCTGTATCTTGGAAGAGTTCCAAACGTTTGGCTAAGATGCTTTTTAGAAGACATTTCTATTTGGCATAGGCCTGTGCCAGCTATATCTATACATTGTGATAGTCAAGTTGCAATAGCTACAACAACTATAATGATAAGTCTATACATATTCGTAGAAGACATAATTCCCTAAAACAACTAATCTCAACTGGCGTTATTTCTGTTGACTTTGTGAGGTCTAAGGAGAATATCGCGGACCCTTTGATAAAAGGTTTATCCAAGGATATAGTTAGTAATGCATCCAGGGGGATGGGGCTTAAGCTCATTAAATAAACTTCCCATGAATGATACTCAATCTTGCTGACTGGAGATCCCAAGATCAAGGTTTTGAATGAGACAACTAATTTCTGGTGGGTTAAAGGAAACACTATCAGAGAATTTCATTCTTTGTCCCTTCCCTATGGTGTAGACGTGATAGTGTGACTGCATGTGAAGAGAATCTATCGAGAAAGAACAGAAGCCAACTGCTAAAGAACTACAAGTTACAAATTTCCGATCATGGGGGATACAACATCCACTATAAGAAAATGGAACCAGAGAAAATCAACCGAAAAGGAATATAAACAAACTACAAAAACCAAGCCTATTTCAAGAGAACGAAAAAAAAAAAACAATCCGAGGTGGTGACAAGAGACATCCAATTTACTATGATTCTTTGAGAGTATGTTTTGGAAAGTTGGTTGAAGGTAGAACCAATACACAATTGTATGTTTGATTTTCTGAATGAGCTTGGTTGTTGACAATGATTTGTTGCGGAATGCCCTACAATTTCTCTCCTTCTATAGATTCCATAAAAATATTGTCGGTAATGATTTGATGACTGTATTCTTCCTCAAATTAATTGAAGGACATGACCATGTGATGAGCATAGAGGAAATGGAAGAAGGTACCACCCAAATTATCTTGAATTTGGCAAGAAAAAAATTCCAAATATGAATCGCAACTTGGCCTGGAGAAGCAGATGTACTGTAGTTTTCTCATCGTTGATACACATATACCAGTGATTAACCCATACTCTCCACTTTCATTGTGGTGGCCAATTTCATGATTACCACAACCAAAAAAATGAAATTAAGATGATACAGAGAAAACAAATGAAATCAACACAAGAAGTTTAACGTGGTTCGGCAGAGATATGCCTACGTCCACGGGTAATGAGAGTTGGATGTTCTTATTCATTGTTAGGTTACACAAGAATTTGAGTTTCTCTCTTGGGGAAGAAAAACCCAGCCCCCAAAAGTCTCTCTCTCTCTCCTCTCCAATACATTGGTTTTTGTTTACAAAGGGGTGATATAAATGATTTTTTCCCTAAAAAGCCCTTTTGCCCTTATCTTTAAAACATTAATAAGCTACCTGTTTCAACATCACATTTTACCACGTGTTGTGGAGGTCCGCCACGTGTCGATATTGATCTTATCTTTAAATGGCCTTAATCTAATTTTGGTGCGGGCAAATGATGGTGAAGAAAAAATGGTGCGGGTGCGGGTTGGAAAATGATATGGGCTTGCGGGAAAAAATGGTGTTGGCGCGGTCAAAATAGGCTTCAATGTTGCGGGCATGATTGGTGAGAAAGAGATGCGGACATGAAGTGGTAAGTCAAAGTGTTGTTGGCTTGCGGACCATAAGTTGATGGCTTGTGGACAATGATTGGTTTTAGCATTGTGAAGTGGGTGTGGGACAAGATTTGAAAAAATGGTGTGCGGGAATGATTACTTGAGTGCTGTAAAGCTTGAACACTCGTTGAATAATGCTGTTGCGGGCAGTGATTGGTTGGTAGAGAAATGGTGTGAGTGTGTTTGTAACCACTGTGGATCAGGAAATCTCCCTGCTTATAGAACATAGGACCCGACCATCCATCTCTGCCATTGATCGGTCTCCATCATCACTGCCAAACTCGAGTTCCACATCTCCATCACAGACTCCACCTTCTCTAGATCCTTCTATCAACTCGATCACCACTGCCATGAATATGGCCATTCACCATTAACCACAGATAAGAACCAAAGCCATCAACTACAACCTCTCTAACTCCATCAGATTCGTCATTTATAATGCCCTTATTCATCACAGAAGACCATCAATCCTTGCTGCTCCATTCAATCACCGAGAAGAGATCATCACATAATCACCGTCAGCATATACGCCACCATTGATCACCGATCACATCCCAGTTCCATCAACGTCAACTTTAGCCACTACTGCCATTACAGTTCACGTCTCTCCAATTTTAATCAAACAACAACTTCACTAAATCTCAATCTCATGATCATCACAGATCATCATCACTCTCGTGATCAATGGCTGTATGGAGCAGTCATTAATTTCTAATTTTAAAACTCACTTAAGATTATCAATCCATACTTTCCACCACCTATACAAACAATGTGTGATGACCAAAAATCTGGTGTCTTTGGATCACAACCAAAAGAATTTAAAACATAGTAGAGTATGATATCTTAACATAAAATCAACTCACATGAACATTTAGAAACTAATAATCAAACAAGACTTTAAAGTGAATTGACTCAAACATTTACGTGGTTCAACAGTCACACTGTCTACATCCACGGGTAAAAAGATTTGTTTCATTCATATTAATAAACATCATTCACTACAAAAGAAAGTTATACTACAAAATCACAATCATGTTAATCATGGATTGATTAAACTAAGAATTTACATAAGTCTCATACCTAAACTCTTTGCTATCACTTTTATGCCTTCTGTCCAATTTCTCTCCAGATTTTCCAACCACTTTTCTTGTTAATGAGCTTAGTATTTATAGTCAATTTGATGGGTCCCTCAAATCTACCTTTCCACCTATTCATTCTTATCCATCCTTGATGCGAAATACAGTCCCGTAAAACTTACTTATAGTTTCCGCAAAACTCGATCATGCTTCCCGTAAGTCTGAGTTTGCTCATCGCTTGTTTCCCATAGTTTCCCACTGGTTATCCCGCAGCTCTTCTGCGGTCTTGTATTTTAATTATTGTATTTGGATTTGGATGAAAGTTGCGGCTTTATTTGAATCATAGCATGTCTGACACGTAACTCTTAAAAGTGTATCGTCATGCTTTAGTTCTTTTTGTTCCGCAGCTTGTAAAGTTGATACGTGTCTGTCATGCATCAATGCTCATCATTACTTTTTTATTAAGTCATGCTTTTCCGCAACCCGGTGTCAGTCATGCATTATAACTATCTGTCTTGAGCAGTGTGTCTTACTTTCCCGCAACCCACGTGTCGATCATGCATTAACACTGTCAGATTCAAATCTTATCAACTTCTCAGTACTTCTCAAAAGGTTTTTGTTTCAGTATTTCTCGTCTCATCGTAACTCGTTACTTCTCCAATAGTTTTTGGAAACGCGTAACTCAGAATTTATTCTCTCACAATTTTCCCCCTTTTTCCATTTTTGGAATTGACAGTTGGTAAAAATTTTGAAAAAAGGAAAAATAATAATTACCCTTTCAATTCCCACGCCTGCAATAAGTTCCTTTCACACGTTACACTTTTACCCGCTTTTTGCGCTAGCAGTAACTTTTCTTCACACGTTTTTGTCAGTTGGCGTTTTTCGAGGAAATCAAATCTCTGATAAAGTTTATTTCTTTTCAGCTTTCGACGGTTCGTCAGTTTCAGTTTTCTTCTATTTAATGTCAATTATTTCCCTCGTTTCATTCTTTACACCTTTTGTCTTATTCTTCTTAAAGTTGCAGTGCTTTTCATTCCTTTGAACTTTTCAAAGATTCTCAACGCCTTTCTATTCTCTTAAACTTCTACGATCAAGGATTCTTACATTGGGATCAAGTTTTTTCCCTTTTTAATCAACATATTTTTCTTCTATCTTTCACTTCACTGTAAGTAATCCTTTTGCTTTTTCCTTATCTTACTTGTTTGTTTATCAATCTATGTATCTGAACCTTTTTGGATTAATCATTGAAGATGATGTTGATGATGTTCTTATCTGTTTATATTTGTTGGAATAATGATAATGATGATGACGATGTTATCTCTTTCTGATAACTGATTGTTTTATCATGATCCTTTCTTTTTTCTGATCAGAAAATTATTAGCTGATTTGCATTTTTGATTTGATGATTATTCTGTCGTTCTTATGCTTTGTTTTTGCTTTTGACCATATTATACTTACTTTTTCTTGGTTCCATGTGTAGATAAAAATTCATCATGGCTGGAAGGAATAATGCCAAAGTGATCGGTGATGTTTCTCACCAGGATGATCAACCTTTGATCAGGAGGTCAAATCGATATCCCACACCGAGAGATCACCTTACTTATGACTCTACTAAGCCCACAAATGCTCCTACTGCGGCCAGCAATCCTGCTCCTAAAAGCAAGCGGTCTCACGAAAAAGATAGCTTTAGGTACGTGAATCTTGAGGACTTCAAAAGGAGATACCATCTTCGTCAGTTTAAAGTTTCCTTATATAATACGAAGGAGGGTGAAGATGAAATTTCAATGGAAATAATGGAAGGGTTTGAATACAGCAACCACAAGTTATTAATTCCTGCAGGAGCAATAGAAGCAGGCCTTCAACTTCCCTTGTATCAAAGCAAAAATCCCTTCCAGTTTGAAGTTCTCGCCGGCCGCAACCAATCTCATCATAGCTTAGTCCGATCTGTCACTCAATATAACGGAAATTGGTGGCGCATGCTGGACGAATGTAGTTTGTGGAGCCGAGGAAAAACCAATTTCACCTGTTATACTCTTGATCCTTCGGAACGTAAACACTACATAGTTGAGAATTTCCATGCCACGTATGCGTACAACGTTGCCGAAAAGAACTACAAGATATGGAGTGTCGTCCAGGTACACAAAGGTGGTGAGGGATTCCACTTGCTAGCGAAAATCGATAACTCCAAGCAGAAGTACGTTCCAGGGACTTCGCTTCCTTTAAAGGAAAGAATTCGTGTGGATCAAGATTTTAGGTGGTACCGCACCCCTCTGGTCATTGAGGGTCCATGGTTTTTTTGGTTCATCTCAGATAGTGCGGTCTGCGATCTTCTTTCCCGTTTTGATGGTTACTGTCCTTGGCGGCTAAATTTTTCTGATTTCAAGTTTTCACTTGTCACCGCGGTAGTAAAGTTTTCTTCTGTCTTTTTATATTGCTTTATGGTTAAAATTTTGCTCTGATGGTTAAAGTTTCTTCTATTTTCTATAGCCGCAAGGTGAATTGCCAGTTGAGCCACATGTTGAGCCAATGGATGTGCTGCAAGTTGATGAAAGCGTACGAGGTAACGTGAGAGGGAAGCGTAAAGCCGTAACTCCCGCAGAAAAGGTATTGTTTTTTCCTGATGAATTCTATCTATCCTTATGAATTTTGATTGATAAAATCTTGTGGTTCATTAATAGGGTCGGAAGAAGGTTAAGGGGGTACCCCGGGATCCCACTGATAGGGAAGAGGGATAAATCTAAGATTCTCCCCTTCATCACCCAATCTTGAAGAAATGGTTCGCAAGAAAGCAGAGTTTAACACTACTTTAATATGGACTAAAGATAGTGTTTCCGAAGCATGGCAAGATCTGACAAATTGGAAGAAGAGAACCGCAGGCTTTGTGTAGAACGCAAGAGTATTCTTGCGGGATTTTCCCGTTCCAATTCGTATCATAGTTCGCAACTTTCTTTGTATATAGCTCAACTCATTAAGGACATAGATCACTTGGCTTCAGAAGCTCATGCTAAAGGAAAAGCCCTTGCGGATGCTCAAGCCAGAATCCATGACTTATCTGATTCTATCCTTCACCGTGAGAGCGATATTTTCCGTTTGCCCAAAGAATTAGCAAGGTGTACATCTAGATTAAATCAAGTACGGAATAATGAAATCTTTAACAACTCACTGTCAAGTATAACAAGCTTTCGGGCGAATATGATTTCCTTGAAGTTTCCAAGGATGCGATGGGTCGTGAATTAGCAGAGTTTGATTCCCTCGCAAGAGGTATCCTATTTTTATGTATATTTAAAATTTGATGTTATTCCCGCATTGACTAACCCGTTGCTTTTGTTTCAGGTTTTGAAGAAAAGTTTAAGGATGCAGTCGCAAGAGCTGCCAAGGATGAGGGAGAGCTCGCTGCCGCAACTACTAGGATGGAAGAACTCAATAGGCAAGTAGAACTGGCTTCTATCAAGGCTAATGAAGCGCAAACTCAGCTAGAGCTTGCCTCTACCAAAGCCAAAGAAGCGCAAGTTCAACTTGAGCTTTTATCTTCTAAAGTTGAAGGGGCCGAAGAAAAATTAAAACAAGAAGTTGCGAAGAATGAAAGCCTTGTTCGGGACTTAAATACTGAGAGAGGGAAAATAAAATTTTGGAAAACAAAGGTTCAGAATTGCGAAACTGAAGTAAATCAATTCAAACTGGAGATTGAAAATAGAAAAACTTATATTAAATGGTTAAGAGCCGAAGCTCGAGTTGAGATTGCAAAATCAATCAACAAGACTCTTGATCAAGTACAAGCCGATGGATTTTCAAAAATTTACAAACGCAAAGATGTTCCGGATAATCCTGACTTTGTAGGTGTCCTTCCCGCACATTAGCTTTCTTTATTGTTGCTTCGTTCTTCTTCATTTCTGATTGCAGTTGTATTTTCATTTTGCCTTGTAATTTTATCCCTGCAAAACAAATTTTTAATACATATATCGATTGTGAGTTCAATGTATGTGTGTGATTTATTCAACCGCAAGGAAATTTTGTACCTTGAGTTATATTGAGGGTGTAACACATGTCTAACTTCTTTCGGGCCAGGAGGAAATTAGGATGCGGTCCCTAGAATGTCTCCTGAAACGGAGATTGATACAACAATTAATATCATATTAGGCATCTATGTTGGCGAAAGATCCAATTGTCATACACTCATAGACGTTTTTTCATGGATTTTCTTAGAGATATTACATTTGATATGCTTTACCTAGTATGAATCCAAGTTGTTGTATAATTGCATTGCTGATTGTGAGCACTTCCTGAAGTGGAGAGTACCTGATACAATAGTTAATGTCATGTTAAGCATCTCTGTGGCGAAAAATCCATCAGTCATAGACATTCATTATGACTTTCTAGAGAGATTGCGTTTGATCTGCTTTACATATTATGATCGCAAACTATTGTACAATTGCATTATTGATCAAGGACAGTATGGTTTGAGATATTGTGCGTTCCAAGGATGTTGTAAAATTTCTCCATCCATGTTCCACAAATGATACGATCCTTGTCCCGCAATATCTTGTATAACATAAGGTCCTCCCCATGTAGGTGCTAACTTTCCCGCTCTTTTATCCCTTTGGTATTCCGGGATTTGCCACAGGACATACTGTCCTTCCACAAAGTTCCATAACTTTACTTTTTTACTGTATTCTCTTGTCAATCTTCTTTGGTAATTTTCCATTTTTTGAAGTGTAAACTTCTCTCTTTTCTTCTAAGTCATCCAACTTTTCAAGCATTCGGTCTGAGTTCAAATTTTTCTCCCATGCTTCTGTTCTTGTGGTGGATAAAATGACTTCCGTTGGAATAACTGCTTCTGCTCCATAAGTAAGAAGAAATGGTGACTCTCCAGTGGACTCTCTCCTTGTTGTGCGATATTCCCATAACGCATTATGAAGTTGTTCACACCATAGTTTGTGATGTCCATCGAGTGTTTTCTTTAGATTCATGGCAATTGTCTTATTTGTTGCTTCAGCTTGTTCATTGTTTTGCAGATAGAGCGGAGTAGACTTATTCTTTTGAATATTAAATGCTTTGAAAAGCATATCAATATTTTTCCCTTGTAATTTCCGTCCATTATCCGAGACTGACTACCGGAATTCCAAATCTACAGATTATATTTTCAAATGAGAATTTAAACATATCGATATCTCTGATATGTGCAAGAGCTTTGGACTCAACCCATTTAGTGAAGTAATCTGTGGCTACAATCAAATATTTCCTTTTTTGAGTACCTTCCACTAATGGTCCAACAATGTCTATCCCCCATTTTGCAAATGGCCAGGGACTAAGCACAAAATTAAGTTCTGTTGTGGGTGCTTTTATCCTTTTCGCATAACGCTGACATTCTTTACATCTTTTTACCATATTTTCCGCATCTTTATGCATAAATAACCAGTAAATCCCTGCATTTTTTCTTTTAATGCAAGTGATCTCCTTCCACTATGATTGCCCGCATCTCCATAATGTATATCTTTGAAAATTTGCTGCCCTTCTTCTTGTGATAAACATCGAAGTAATGGTCCCAAGAAAGATCTGCGGTAAATTGTTTTATCCGCAACTGATAATTCACAGATTTTAATTGCACCTTTCTGGCCTCTTTTGTGTTTGCGGGCAAAATCCCATCCTGCTAGTATCGATGTATTGAAATTCTCCAATCTTCTCCAAATAACTTATTTTCTGATTTTTGTGGAATGTTTGTATCATCTTTATCAGCTGTATCTTCAATATATGTTCTTCAACTTCTTCTTCCATGTTTTCAACTTCCCAAAGCTTAATTGACGGCTCATAAATGCGTCCAATTTTGACTGCTGGAGTGTGTTGATCTTTCATCATTGAAGAGATAAATGCTAGTGCATCTGCATGGCGATTCTTATATCTGGATAAATGCCGAAAGGTTATATTTGGGACTTGAAGCGCCAACTTTTTCACAAGATTCTTGTATTCTACCAAGTCTTCATCAAGTGCTTGATACATCAGCTCAACCTGCCGAATTATTAATTGTGAATCGCTTGTGAGTCGTACATCACAAATTCCCAATTCAATGATGAGTCGGAGAGCATGAACCACAGCCTCATATTCCACTATGTTATTTGTATGTTCGCCAAACTCAAGACAGTATGCATGTACCATGCGGTCTCCCGTAGGAGTGGTAATCACAATTCCGATTCTCGCACCTTCTTTATTTCACGTTCCATCAAAAAATACCTCCTATCTGCGGGATTTTACGGAACTTAGAATATCCCTTAAATCATCGTCTTCTATTCCAGGCAATCCTTGGATTTCATAATCATCATCTATTTGTAAGTCCGCAAGGAAATCTGCTAGGACTTGCGACTTTTGCGCAGTTTGCATTTCAAATAAGATGTGGACTATTCTAGTTGTGCATTCCATTTTGCTATTCTGCCTACTTTTCCCACATTCTTCAGTACTGACTCCAATGGAGCTTTGTTTGGTACCTGAACATAGTGTGTTAGAAAACACGTGCGTAACTTCTGGGTAGCAAAAACCAATGCTAAGATTAACTGTTCAATTTTTGTGTAATTTCTTTCTGCAAGGTTAAGAGTTTTGCTGATATAATACACTGGTCTTTCTACTTTGTCATTTGTTCGTACCAATACTGCACTCACTGCATCTTCTGTTGCGGCTATGCACAAGGCGAGTACTTCTTCAGGTTCTGGCTTTTGTAGTGCGGGTAATGTGACGAGATAAGCTTTAATATTTAAGAAGGCTTGCTTACAATTCTCGTTCCATACAAATTTATTTTTCTTCTTCAAAGTGTCAAAAAAGGGCTTGCATTTGTTTGATGATCTAGCAATAAATCTGTCGAGTGCGGCCAAACAACCATTTAACTTATATACTTCTTTAACATTATTTGGGGATGGCATATCAACAATTGCCTGAATTTTTACAGGATCAACCTCGATTCCTCTTTTGGTGACCAAGTATCCCAAAAACTTTCCTGACGTAACCCCAAAAATATATTTATCGGGATTAACCTTCATTCTGAATTTCCACAAGGCTTCAAATATTTCTTCCAAATCTTGTAAATGATCCTTTGAAAATTTACTCTTTATCAGCATGTCATCTACATAATCTTCGAGAGTGCGGCCTATCCATGGTTTAAAAATTGCGTCTACCAATCGCTGATAAGTTGCTCCTGCATTTCTTAACCCAAATGGTATTCTGGTATAACAGTATAAACCGTGTGGAGTGAAAAATGCAGTGTGTTCTTGATCTTCTTCAGCTAAAGCAATCTGATTGTACCCTGAATTCCCATCCATGAAAGATAAAGCCTCATGTCCTTCAACAACGTCCACCAACTGATCAATGCTGGGGAGTGGATAACTATCCTTTGGGCATGTCTTGTTTAAGTTGGTGAAGTCTATACAGATTCTCACTCCGCCATTCTTTTTTTGGTACAATCACCATGCTTGAAATCCAAGTTGGGTATTGCACCTCTCGAATAAACCCCGCGTCCATGAGCTTTTTCAACTCCTTTTCAACTGATAAATGATATTCTGGTGCTACTTGCATATGCGCTGTCGAAAAGGTGTGGTTCATGGATGTATGTGTAACTCATGTTGAACAATGTTCGGATCGATGCCTGGCATGTCCTCCATATTCCATGCGAAAATGTCCGTATAGCTTCTAAGTAAAGTGACTTAATTATGCTCCCCTTCTGTTTCCATCAGCGTCCCGATCTTGATCATTTTGGGGAGCTCCTTTGTTCCTATGTTGACAAATTTTAGTTTCTTCAATTGACGTGAAAGTGGATTTGGGAGCTCCTAAAAGTGGGGGAGCCCCCTTTGATTGTTATGCAGGAAGACTATTTTCACCAATCTTTGGATGCTTGCCTTCATTAAGATACCTTCATTTGTTTCATTTCTCGCTTTATTTCCCGCAGTCTTGATCATATATTGGCTTAGGGCTTCTTCTTTAGCCTTCATCTTGCGCTCTTTTTTCCTATTTTTTTGATGTTGTTGTCGCTCTTCATTCATGCGGACTTCTGCAAGAATATAATATTTTGCTTCATTTTGATCTCCTTTTATTTCCATCTCCCCTTGCGGTGTTGGAAACCGTAAGTATTGGTGATACGTTGAAGTTACCCATTTTCAATTGATGGACCCAGTGTCTACCAATGATAGCGTTGTACGAAGATGGAGCCTCCACTACGCTGAACTTTGTCAGAATACTTACCGGTCACCCGCAACATCAAGCAAGATTTCCCTTTTTGGTTTTGAAGCTAATCCGTTAAACCCATAAATTATGTAGCAAGAAGGCGTTAACTGATCATCTTTTAACCCAATCTTCTGGAAGGTATCATAAAAAAATACATTGAGAGAGTTGCCCCCATCCATAAGAATTTTTCTTATATTCCAACCAGATACATGCAATGTAAGCACTAGTGGATCATTATGCATTTCAATCTCCTGGTAACTTCGTCCGCAGAAAAATTCAGCGGGGATGCCATCCATTCTTCCCATGTTTCAGTAACTCTTCCCGCAACCTTGAAAACTTCGTGACTGCGAACCCATTTATATAATTTTTTATCAATAGCCGCACTCATGGACGACTGATTCGATTCAAAATAGTAAATCATGTTAATAGTTTGATTATTTTGCGGAATATTAACAATTTTCCCCTTATTGAGTCTTGGTGGGGGACCAGGTAATTGAATAAATTATTTTAACTCCCCCGCATCGACCAACCTTCGTATTAGCATCATCAGATTCCTGCATCGGTCTGTGGAATGGCCCCGTTAACAATGGTATTCACAATACTCTTTGGAGTTCTGTGAGTGTGCGGGTTGGTGTTCTTTTGTCCATGACCACTAAAAATCTCGTATGTTCTTTATTGCATTTAGAATTTCTGGATAAGGAGTATTGAGTCTAGTGAAAACTCGCTCCTCAAATTCTTGGATATATTTTCTTCTATCCTCTATATTTCCTCGCTTTGCTTCAAGGTTTGGAGTTTTTCCCGCAAATCTCTTCCCGGAACCGGATGACGGTTCTACAAAATTGGCTCTTCTGGCATTTCCATGATGTTGTGATATTATTCTCGGATGTTGCCTTTGGATGTCCTGCAATCTTACGCATTTTTCAATGATATCTCTGAGATCCCCTTTGGTTTGTGGATTTTTATCATGGATATCAACAAAGAGTTGGCTTTCTCGATTGGTTATACCCCATTTATAGGAATTGATAGCGATTTCTGGGGTTACATCCCCAATTGCTTGACAGATCGTCTGTCAACGATCTGTATAATCTCGGATGGTTTCCTCTGTCCATGAGGCAAGAGAATATAGCTTGTGCATCCCCGCATCCGCGGGCTTGTTATACATGTACGTTTCTAAAAACTTACGGGTCAACTGCGTGTAAGAGTGCACCGACCCTTCTGGTAGATTATTGTACCACGCTAAAGTTATTCCTTTTAAACTTGAGGGAAAATACCGGCACATAACAACATCGTCTTGCTCCCACCGTGTCATGATGCGATTGTAATACTTCAGGTGGGCTGTTGGTCTCTTGTTCCATCGTAGCATTCAAAAATGGGAATACTACATTTATGCGGTATTGGTGCGTACGCCAGGTGCGGTGCCAGCGGCGTTCTTCTAGCTTCTTTCAACACTTCTTCTAATCGTCCACCCTCTTTGTTTTTCAAAATTTTAATCTCTTCTCGCATTTGCTCCATGTCCTCATAGCATTTTTGCCACCTGTCATTTTGCAACCTTGAACCATCAAAATTCAATCTATCTAGTTAATACCGCTTGCGTGCGGGTTTCACTACCATTACTCTTTGATCTTTATTAAGTTTCACTTTTCTTCCTGTGGGTCTGCCGGAGTTTGCTTTTTGCCCCCGTATTCTAGTTGTAGATGATTCTGCACCATGCTGGGCCTTTTCTTTGAGGCATTTGGTTTTCTCGTGTCAAACGTGCAATTTGTTCCGCACAAGTCTGTTGTACCTTCCAGTATTCTAAAAGAGCTCAGATAATAAGTTATGTGTTTCAAAAGGTGTTATCATTCTCAACAAATATGTAAAGCAATCTGATTGAAAGAAAATATTAAACTTAGTTTTTAAGATGTCACACACAAACCGAATAATTATCTAATTTTCACAGATTTTATAAATTCATGCGCGAACAAGTTAATATCAAGTTCAAAAACTCAACTGAAAACTTATTTCATTGTCTCTTACAAGAATCAAAAATTTAGTTAAATGTAAAAAATCAAGAACTAGATAAACATAACATAATGGCCTGGTGAAAATTTATGAACTAAATTTTCAAACCAACAATTTAAAAAATATGCTAGGCAATTTAACATATATGTAAGGTATGAAATAACGAAATAATGTGTATGATCATAAAAGCCAAATTTATATATTCATAAATTGATTAATTCAAAGCAAACCCGTAAAGTTTTTTTAATATAACTCTCAACCATTGTACTTTAAGGAAAGGAATTTTTCGACAGAACACGATTCAAGATTTTAAAGATGAAAATTTTGACAGGTAGAATAAATTCTTTACTACCTCCCTGTTTCTAGCGCCAAATTGTGATGACCAAAAATCTGGTGTCTTTGGATCACAACCAAAATAATTTAAAACATAGTAGAGTATGATATCGTAACATAAAATCAACTCACATGAACATTTAGAAAATAATAATCAAACAAGACTTTAAAGTGAATTGACTCAAACATTTACGTGGTTCAACAGTCACACTGTCTACATCCACGGGTAAAAAGATTAGTTTCATTCATATTAATCAACATCATTCACTACAGAAGAAAGTTATACTACAAAATCACAATCATGTTAATCATGTATTGATTGAACTAAGAATTTACATAAGTCTCATACCTAAACTCTTTGTTATCACTTTTATGCCTTCTGTCCAATTTCTCTCCAGATTTTCCAACCGCTTTTCCTGTTAATGAGCTTGGTATTTATAATCAATTTGATGGGTCCCTTCAATCTACCTTTCCACATATTCATTCTTATCCATCCTTGATGCGAAATACAGTCCCGCAAAACTTACTTATAGTTTCTGCAAAACTCGATCATGCTTCCCGCAAGTCTGAGTTTGCTCATCGCTTGTTTCCCATAGTTTCCCACTTGTTATCCCGCAACTCTTCTGCGGTCTTGTATTTTAATTTTTGTTTTTGGATTTGGATGAAAGTTGCGGCTTTATTTGAATCATAGCATGTCTGACACGTAGCTCTTAAAAGTGTATCGTCATGCTTTAGTTTTTTTTGTTCCGCAGCTTGTAAAGTTGATACGTGTCTGTCATGCATCAATGCTCATCATTACTTTTTTATTAAGTCATGCTTTTCCGCAACCTTTGCACGCCTCCGTTACCTTTTGGGAGGCCTACGCCCCATAGAAACTGTCTACCTGAGACTGTCCCTTGGCCGCAACCCGGTGTCAGTCATGCATTAAGGCTATCTGTCTTGAGAAGTGTGTCTTACTTTCCCGCAACCTACTTGTCGATCATGCATTAACGTTGTCCGATTCAAATCTTATCAACTTCTCAGTACTTCTCAAAAGGTTTTTGTTTCAGTGTTTCTCGTCTCATCGTAACTCGTTACTTCTCCAATAGTTTTTGGACATGCTAACTCAGAATTTATTCTCTCACACCATGAATCTATTCAATCCCAAAAAACCAGCAAAACAAAACCTAGCCAGAATTAACCGAGTTTCTATGTTACGAAGCGAAGGTGATGGAGGTGGTGTCCCTTATCCAAACTGCCGGCGCCTTTAACATTATTTGAACATAAGCACCCCAACTTTCTTATAGAACATAGGCAGCCCAAATTCGTCATAGAGTGCTTAGCCATCCCATTAAACATAACTTGAATAAGATGGTGCAACCTCATGCGGGATTTCATTGTTGTAGTGAGGTTCATTGAACTATTAACATCGGGTTTGTTTTCTTCTTCAGACTTGAGTGCTGACAAGTTGTTGCGACCTGGTGCCACGTGTTGAAGTAGATTTTTGGTACTCACAATTTTGCCCCTTTTCTTAAGGTTTTTTCGAAGAACAATTCCTAAGAAAATGACTTCACGTCTTGTTCGTACCGTACTTTAGTGGTTGTTGTTGCTAATGTATTGCGGTGCGTCTTGGATAGGTATGATGCTACTATCTTCTTGTTGATGTTTCTTGTCAATAGTCTAGAGCATCTTGTTCCTAGATCATATGATGCCCCCGCGGTTGCCTTGCGTCTGGCCTTTTCATGATAAAAGGAAGAACCTAATCCTTTCAAGAATAGAATTTTGCTGCCAAACTTTGACATATGCAAATTTACGCATTTGCTAGTGGTTGTGGGCTAGACCATTTCCCAGCGAAGTGTACTCGCCATATTGATTGGATGTCTGCCTTCTTTCAAGTTGTTCTTGCACTTTTATTTTATCTTGTACTTTTGCCCCTGCAAAACAAAATTTTGAATATATATATATTGATTGTTAGTGCATTGAATGAGTGTGTATTGATTAACCGCAAGGCAATATTGTACCCTGAGTTACTTTGACAGGGTTGTAGCGCATCTCTAACTTCTCTCTGGCCAGGAGAAAATTAGGATGCGGTCCCTAGAGTACCTACTGAAATGGAGAGTGCCTGATACAATAATTAATGTCATGTTAAGCATCTCTGTGACGAAAGATCTTACAGTCATAGACATTTATATGGACTTTCTAGACAGATTGCATTTTGATATGCTTTACCTAGTATGAAGCAAAATTATTGTATGATTGCATTTGAGATGCAAGATTTTTCCATTCGTAAATGGTATGATCCTTGAATAATAATATCCTTTGCATAAGAAACCCGAAGTATACGGAGATTGCATATGAGAACTATCTTTGAGAAGTATCTTCAAGAAGTATATGAGAAGTATCCCGTCTTCAAGAAGTACCTAATAATGAGAAGTATGAAGTACCCATTTTCGAATAATAATTCCCGAAGAAACATTTAGATTCCCACACAAAGTATAAGAAATATCCAATGAATATTCTTCTACTGAAGTATAAGCAATTAGAAGTGTCAATCCTCGAATACTTATATAAAGTATTTATGAATTGATGACTTATGTTAAGAAGTTCAAGGCATATAAAACAAAAAATTACGAGCAATGGGAAGTACTGAATCTATTGAGGGTTAGTAAATTATCGAAATGAAATACCTAAATGGCGCGTAATATTTAGCTCATTTCCCAGCTAAAAACTTGGTTTCTTTGTAAACTGCCCCTAGTACATCATCGCATGACCGCTGCATCTCTGAAGTGCCTTTCAAAGGTATCCTCGCATTTCATAAAAATGTTTTAAGCAGTTCATAATATTCGAAATGGTAACTGGCAGCAATTTCAGTAGTACCATAAATGCAATTTTAGCATTAGCAATGTTTTTAATGAGAGACTAGCAGAAATACAGTGAATGAATCCGTAAGGTATTTATACATGGATCAAATGATGAATCAAGGTAATTGCTCATGCTACTAACAGTGTGTGAGACTATATACTAACAATATGTGTGGCTACACCCTGTTAATGAGCCGTAAATGGTATGAATTTACTTTTCTCAACTATCACAATAAGCTGCAGATGTTGCTCAAATTGGTGATGTACAACATTAAATGCCATTCAGATGCAGTCAGACGCAATAAATCATTGTCAACCTGAATAGCTAAAGTTCATCAGATTCTTAAGAAATTTCTACCAGGGTGTTAAAATAGATAGTAATTTGGGGAACTTAGACATCCAACTCATAGCTAGAGATTAGACATAACTCATCATTTTCATTTATATACAGCCGGTTAAACGGATTAACATTCATAGCTCAATGGGTAAAGGTCAAAGATGATTCATATGTTTTTAATTGCATATCACAGTTATACATAGTCAAACAAGTTGAAGTTGTATATGCTGAAATATATGAGTCAACATACTCTTAACTGAAATGAAACATTCAGTTCATGTTCATCATGCTTTTAATAGTGAAGCCAGATCTTTGTACGGGTAATGATTTAAACAATTAAAAATCGTTCTTAGGTTTACATTGCTACTTAGGATATGCCACGGATATAGCAATCAAAAAGTTGAAGAAGATAGTGTAAACTTATATTTTAGAAATGTTTGTGGACCAGTAGAAGTGTATTTGTGGGATGACCATAAAATTGTCGTCTTCCCATGAGCTTAACCTGGAACCCATTGCAAATAAATCAATCGTTGAAGCTAAATTAGCGAGATGGCTTTACTGATAGGCGAAGCTTTTTTCATCGGTTGCGATTCTGGCAACAAATTTGATTTGATCCTTGAAAGTTGATTATGGTGATATGTCAAGTTTTTCTCCCTACAGTTGATTCATCTGTAACGGGTTGAAACCGGTTGTCGTTGTTTCGCGCACTAATCATCATTGTGGAACGAATCATCGAAGGAGTCCAATTTAGATGAGCTGATTTTAGTAAAGCAGCAGCACCACTATCATGAGGAGCAACCATTGAGGTACCAGAAAGTATATTGAATTCTGATTTCCGAGTATCGGATTCTAAACCAGTTGGTCCAACTGCATCATTCTAAGCAGCCAAAATGTTAACACCAGGAGCAATCAGGTCAGGTTTAAGAATCTCAATTTTTCCTTTTCCAAATAAACTACATGAGCCCTTAACTGATTTTACCCTATCATCATCTATCACTATTATTATTCCAGATTCTATTCTTGCTCCAGCTACTCAGCAAATTGATCTCATCACTCTGGTGGTTGATACTACTTTTTCTATTACAACTTCAGTGGTTGATACTCCTATGTCTGAAGTTAATTCTCCTATATCTAAAGTTGTTTCTTTACCATCTACTACTTCACAGAGAGTGACAAGGTCAAAGACTGGAATTCATATGCTTAAAATTTACCTCCAGACTTTGTAGCTCATATTAGCACCATACATCCAATTCCTTTAGCCTTTACTTCTATTATGTCAATTCCACTAGAGCCTAAAACGTATAAAGCTTCTATCAAAGATGAAATATGGGTAGTAGCCATGGACAATGAATATGGTGCTCTACAGGAAAATGGGAATTGGGAGTTGGTAGACTATGTTCCTAGGATGAATGTATTGGGCTGTAAATGGGTTTACAAAATTAAGCTCAAGACTGATGGTACTATTGAGAGGTTTAAAGATAGGCTAGTAGCAAAGGGTTATTATCAAGAGGAAGGCATTGATTTCACAGAAAATTTTAGTCCTGTTGTCAAAGCTACTACAATCATGGTAGTTCTTATTTATGCTTTGTCTCATCAGTGGCATATCAAGCAATTGGATGTTTCCAATGCTTTTCTACATGAAAACTTGGTTGAAGATGTTTTTATGGAGAAGCCTCAAGGATTTATTGACTCTAATCATCCTCGTAAGGTATGTCATCTGAAAAAGTCCCTTTATTGCTGTATATAGATGATATTATACTCACTGGCATTTCATTGGGTTTAATTGACTCTCTTATTCATGCACTTGGAGATCAGTTTGCTATGAAAGATTTAGGAGACATTCATTATTTTCTTGGTATTGAATCTGTCAGAAATACTTCTCAGCATTCACTTCTTCTCACTCAACAAAATTATACTTTGGATTTGTTGACTAGAACCAAGATGACTGAAGCAAAACCTTGTAAATCTCCATTTGTTAAAGGTCAAAGAGCTTCTATTTTAGATGGCAATCTTTTTGCTTCACCAGCTGAGTGTAGAAGTATTGTGGGACTAGACCTGTCATCTCGTTTGATGTCAGTTATGTCAGTCAATTTATGCATGCACCTACATAGATTCATCTGCTTTGGTCAAAAGAATTCTGAGGTTTCTAAAGGGATCTTTGGGTTGTGGCATAGTTCTAAAAGGTGGCAACTATACTCTAACTGGCTACTCATATTCAGATTGGGAAGTATCCCTGACACTAGGAAGAGTATAGCTGACTATTGTATCTTTCTGGGTAATTCACCTATTTCCTGAACCTCTAAGAAATTACCCACTATTGATAAGTCTTCAGCTGAAGCTGAGTACAAGGCTTTATCGGTTTTGTCCATTGAGGTTCAATGGGCCTTTTATCTTCTTTTGGAATTGAATATTGCAATGGAGAAACCATTCAAATTGTTCTGTGATAATCTAAGTGCTAAATCTCTTGCTCTCAATCCAGTTTTCCACTCAAGAGCAAAGCATATTGAATTGGATTATCATTTCATTAGGGATTTAGTAACTACAAGAATTGTTGAGGTTCATTTATTTTCTCGAAGCAACAGTTTGCTGACATATTCACTAAGGGTCTACCTTCACCAACATTTCTTTTTCTCCAGTCCAAGATTCTACATTATCCTAATGTATCTCTTGCAGGGGAGTATAAGGATTAGCTATTGTATCTGACAGTTGTGCACAACGGTCAGAATCTCTCTTGTATTAGCGATTAGTTGTTAAATAGATTCTGTTAGAGAATCTGGTGTATTGATTCTGTTATACTGGCAATAACAGGTTACTTGCCTGCTATTACCTATAATGCCGGTAGCTTTTAACTTTATATCTTTCCTTTATATTGTGTCTAGTCCTGTAACTCCTTTTCATCTTTTCTATTAATGAAATCAACATTTCAGACTACCTTTAACATACACCGATTGCTGATGACTAATGATCTTTGGAAAAACCACTTTGAGTGTTATAGCGATAAATTTGGACATAATCTTGTTAATACTGTTCATCATACTTATAGGACAAAAGTCAGTTATTAGATCCAAGTTTTGCACTTCAGGAATCAACACGAAAAAAGTGGATTTTAAGCCTCTATTCAATCCGCATCATTGGTGAAAAGATCATCCATCACTTGAAAAATATCATGTTTCATGAAATCCCAAGACTTGTTGATGACAAAAATGGGCATGCCATCAGGGCCAGGTGCCTTATCTTGGGCAAGTTCCATTAAGGCAATGATAACTTATTCTTCAGTAAATCTAGCTTCAAGCTTTTGAGCATCATCAAAAAAGATGGATGGAAATGTGATTCCATACAGCTGAGGTTTGGAAGAGAAGTCTTCTTTAAAAAGGTCTAGGTAGTACGAAATGATTTCCTTTTTTGATGAATATTTTATCCTTAGAATATTAATTAATAGCTAAACATGTCAAATCAGAGAGGAATACCAAGTATAGATCCCTGCAACATAAGATTTATGAACGACGAAGGAACATTTATTTCCCTCATCCTACAAACGTGGATTGAACACGAAGAGACGATCACAAAATATTTTAGGTTGTCTTGCTACTAATGACTACCAGAGGTCCAGAGTCATAAGTATCATGTGTCTAAAAGTGTTTTAGTAAGAATTTCAACTCAAACACATAGGTCTATGTCTACATATTCTGGTTATTATCTTTACAATCATGGATGTATATCTACTGTGCTTGAACAAAGTATAAAGAAAATATGCACAATAATTTATCTTAGCTTAACATGATTCTTGTTATGACCGCTTTCTTGCAGTTGTATTTTCCATCATGAATTTGTACAAAAAAAACCGTAGCCTGTTTGCCTTGCCCTGCTTTGCCTGGTTAATGGAATGGGCTTTGGGCCTCAAAATAAGTGCTCGGCGTGGAAGGATTTTTGGATAGCTGAATATGAGGCCCATCTTACCTGCTCGGCCTGGCAGGTTTTTTGGGTAGCTGAATATGAGGCCCATCTGGCCTGGCCTGGATTAGGAAACATGCCAGGCTGCCTAACCCCTAGTTAGCAATTCGGAATCCGACAAACGTACGGAACGACAAACATACAAGTATTATATGGATTCATAAAAGTCAAATCCGGTCAACGATTTGGGACTCGATAATAATTCGGAATGACATACATACGTGTATAATTCGTTTTAGAAATATGAATTCACCGTACGTTAACTTCTAAAATATGCTATTTTTACTATGGCTTGATGATTTTAATGAACTACATTGACATATCTATAACCATGAGTTCAAAATCCTTATGTACCCATTTTTTCTAAAAGAAATTAGATACTGAAAGATTAAAATATGATAAAAAATGATGATATTGTGATAATGTGACAAAATATTATACTAGATGTATAATTCGTTAATTTGTAAATACGCGTATAATTTGTTTTAGGTTGAAAATTCGTTAAACTAAGTCGGGTTTTCATACGTATATGTATGATACATATATAATATGGATTCGGAATAATTCGTATATAATTCATGAATAGGTTGGAAAATTGTTATAGGGTCTGGTCTGGCCAATTTACACCCCCTAGGTTAGAGGTAGCTCTATCTGTCGGCTTGATCCAGTTTATCACTTATTCCCAAACGAGTGTCTTTTGTTATAACTGGTCTTTCTTTCTTTTTTAACTCACTGTGGCTCGACTAGGTTTCAAGTCCATAGCCATTATCAAACATGGTAATTACAATGCCGCAAATTACTTTCTCAATCAAGCTCTTTTTTCTTTCGAAATTTGGAACAATCTTCTAATTATAGCCCATTCGTTATAAACAATGTCCTCCAAATCTCAATCTCATTTACCATTTGATTTGCATCGTAGATAATTGTCTCCTTACCTAAACCCTCACTAACCAAATAAAAATTTCATCTTTCCATTATGAGCCTCCTAGGACCGAATTCAAACCAAATGAAGAAGACCCATTTCAATTTTTCACTATGAAACCACTCCCTGATCTCCAAAATCAAACCCCATTTCTCCCTTAAGCTACAAAAAAAGAAATTATGATTCAATTTACCTTCCTTCTTCTGCTATTTAAATTATTCAAGGGTTTTTCATGATGGGGAGGTTTAACATTCTACCAAAAGAGATTGTGTTAGAAATTCTAAGTCGTTTACCAACTGAATCTGTTTTAGATTGCAAATTAGTTTGTAAACCATGGATAGATGTTGTTCATCATCCATCATTCTCTCATATGCACTTGAATCATCTTGATTCTGTTGATGATTCTGGTAAGTTGAGTTTTATTTTCTTTTGTTATGAACAAGGGCTTAATGAATTTTATTATACTGAGTATGATGAGAATTGTCATGGGACACCCTTTAATAGAAAAACAAGGATTGATTTAAAACCTTCTCATAAGAATTTTTCTTTTGCTGGATCATGTGATGGTTTACTTTGCTTCAATGCATTCCTTATACACGAAGGTCATTATTCACCTGCTTATATCTGTAATCCTATAACCAGTGAATATATTATCCTTCCAAAATTTGAAGGAAAGACGTACTAAATCTGTTAACTGGATTTGGTTACATTCAATGAGTACAAGGTTGTGCGAAACCACAACACCAGGAGAGACCCAAATGTGGGAATTGTTCAGGTATACACTCTTGGTAGTGGTATTGGATGGAGAAATGCGGGAACGACAGACATGAATATAAAATATGTTCAACTATGTACTGGTGCGTTTGCAAATGGAGCTCTTCATTGGGTCAGGGTGGACTGGGAAGGAACCGTTATTGCTTTCCATTTAGCTGATGAAAAATGTAGTGAACTTCCGTCGCCACCTTGTTTGACACACGCTGTGTGTAAGATCGATGTTATAAAGAAAATAAAACGAAAACAAAAACACACAAGATTTACTTAGTTCATCTAAAATTAGACTACGTTCAAGGAGCGGCTGTGGTTTTCACTATGATCTCAAA
This sequence comes from Papaver californicum, assembly GCA_023531435.1. Taxonomy (NCBI): domain Eukaryota; kingdom Viridiplantae; phylum Streptophyta; class Magnoliopsida; order Ranunculales; family Papaveraceae; genus Papaver; species Papaver californicum. The sequence goes on from JAJJMC010010218.1 coordinate 2,264,770, forward strand.
AAAAGAGTTCCAGAAGAATACAACGATGATACGATAATAATAAGATGCAAACCCTAGATAGGGCAACCCTCTATATATATAGAGAGATTACTGAAAATTTGGGCCAGGGCAGGAGGATTGTTTATGTTCACTCCCGGAGCTGGGCCTATCGGCCCATCCCTCCGTTCTATAAACAAATCTTTTAAAAAAAATTATTTAATTTCCTAACGGACCGCTAGTCGAATCGGATCAAGTACGAACCAGATCGTGCACTACCGGACTTCATATAAACATAACAAGCTGATAGTCGACATGTAGGGGTTTTATAAGTGTGACTTATTATCGTTATGCAGGTGGTGTTGATATATGGTTATTGAAGAAGAATAAAGATAATAGTGACTTGAGCTGGAGTAAAGAGTTTACTTTTGACAGTTACATATCACGGCCATTTGGGTTTACGAAGAGTGGTAGGCTTCTATGCCATGAACATCACAATTTATGGTTTCGATTTGAAAGCATCATCTGTCAAAATGGATGTGAGTTTTGGCAATTCTATTACTGAAGCAATCCCTCACAAGAATACTTTAGTTTCATTAAGGTATTAGGAGAAAAGGATGCAAAAACAATGGAATCCAGTGAAAGAGCAAGTTCAAGTGAGGAGAAAACAATGATAAACTGAAGACCCGCAGAATGGAGTAAGAGATCTCTTGGTAAGTGTAAGCATAATCACCTTCATTGAAAGTCTAAACATTTTGAGATTAGATAACAAGGGATTTTTTTCTGAATCTAATTAACTGGCAATATGCGCTGATTTATGAGTTACTCTTACAGCTTGTACTGCCATGTTTATTGCTCATTTTGTGATTTACTTTTGTTAGTCTGAGAAGTATATGCAGGAAATGTCGAGGAAAACTTGGAGTTTTCCCAGTATTTTCCTTGGCTCCTAGCCCTCTAGGAAATGTATCCAGTTCTTAGTTCTCAGTATATATTATTTAGTGCTGTTGTTTCAAGATTTAGTGTGTGATTTTAAGTTGCTGAATCTGTTCAGTCGAAGTAAAATAGTGCTTTGGATGGGAAACAACAGAAAACTTCGCTAAACTAATCAATAAATTTAACAAAAATAAAAAATTGCTATCACTAGTAGGCACAACCTTGTCACGGTATACAAAGGGGGTGATGCTGTTTAGAGAGAGAGATTTTTGCACCTGGGAAGTTGTATACAAGGCTCTTAATTCCTTTCTATCCGATATAAGATCTTGTGTTCCTCTCTTGTTGGCCATGTTCGTTATCATCTTCCAATTTTGATTTGGGCAGATTAGATTGATGTAATTATTCCGCAATTTGACATGAAAATAGCTAGCATGAAATTGCAAAAAAGGTAAAGAATGAACCTTCCGTCTGATAGATGTAAAGCTAGACATTATCTTTGGATAGTGTAGACAGTTTAAATGTGACAAGGTGGGATGTACAACAAAACTATTCGCCTTTGTGTTCAGCTGCTAAGTCTTGGGTTAGTTTCCCGCAATCCTAACCCTCCCGAGTCCCAACATTAGGATCTGATGAATAGTTAACTGATTTTGTTTGTAAGTAGGAAAAGGCTGTACTTCATGCAGGAAAAGATGGAGCTGGTGCCTATTCTTAGTGTTGCTAAGGTGCTGATCTATTAGGTTCTGACATCATTTTGGGACCAAATGGGAAGGGTTTGTTTACTCTGAAATTTCTTACTTTTTTTTTTGTTACCACAAAACTGCGATGTTATGGTTATATTATAATTGGTGGTTAGCAGTCGTTCGCAATGCTGGGTCATTTTAGGGTATTTTGAGAAATGCTAATACTTAGTTGAGGTTTATCATGGTATCTGTCATTTTTTGTCTGAACTATCAAGTCTTTTCACCTCCTTTGTTGATGGATACTTCTTATTAGAAGATGTCTATGAAGACTTGCTTGGTATGTAGATTTCAACCCTAAATAATTTTATATTCTCTACGGTATCGTACTTGAAGGATTTCTAGTGATGGTTCACAGAAATCAATTAGCAAATGTAATTCTATGTTATCAGTTACAGAGGAAGAGCTTTACCAAATATAAAGCATGCTAATGTACACATTTAAACTAACCTACACATAGCCAGCACACACAACTCTCACACATGTGAACTCACACACAACTCTCACACATGTGGTTATTAACTAACCAACTAACTCTAACATTCCCCCTCAAGTTGTGTATCAACTAGATACATAAGCTTGTCAGACAGAGAACGAAAAACAGAAGTACACAATCCTTTGGTAAACAAGTCTGCCAACTGATGGTTAGAATGGACATAAGCAATCTTCAAAAAAACTTGAGAAACCAATTCCCTGACAAAATGGTAGTCCACCTCAATGTGTTTGGTTCTGGCATGGAAAACTGGATTGAAAGCCAAACTAGCTGCACTCTGGTTATCACATTAGAGAACCATTGATTTAGAAACATGTATATGGAGCTCTCTTAGCAAATATGAAATCCATAACAGCTCAGAAGAAGCAACTGCCAGGGACTTATACTCAGCTTCAGCAGAACTTTTAGAGATTGTTGGTTGTTTCTTGGAGGACCAACAAACCAAAGAAGATCCCATAAAAAGTGCATAACCACTGGTGGATCGTCTAGTGCCTGGACAGCCAGCCCAATCTGCATCAGAATAATCAGTAACTTGTCCCACATCTCCAACAGAAATTGTAACCCCACAACCAATTGTCCCTTTAAGATGTCTCATAATCCTCTTAACCAATTGGAAATGTAAATCAGATGGTGAATGCATGAATTGAGAAACATAATTCACTGCATATGTTATGTCAGGCCTAGTCATAGTTAGATATTGGAGACCTCCTACCAGACTTCTGTAAAAGTTGGTGAGACCAAAGCAGTTCCACAATAGACAGAAAGTCTAGGACTAGAAGCAACTGGTGTTGTACAGGCTTACAATCAACCATCTCAGCCTTTTTAAGCAACTCAAAAGTATACTTTTGTTGGGTAAGAAGAAGTGTCTCAGATGTTTAGATTTAAGACACTCAATTCCCAAAAAGTAGTAAAGAGATACAAGATCCTTCATACAAAACTCAGACCCTAAGACCTTGATGAACTTCTTTACTGAATCACCAGAGGATCCAATAAGGATTATATCATCAATATAAAGCAGCAGAAGCATCATCTCAGAATCAGTTTTATAGATGAACAAGGAATGATCACATGTGGACATAACAAAACCATGTTCAAGTAAAAAATTACTAAACCTATTGAACCAACCTCTAGGAGCCTGCTTCAATCCATATAATGATTTTTGTAAATGACACACATGGTAGGATGAGTAGTAGAAACATACTCAGGTGGCTGCTTTATGTAAACATCTTCATCCAATAAACCATGCAAGAATGCATTAGAAACATCCAATTGTTGGAGAACCCAATGTCTGCTCAATGCAATTGTTAGAACACATCTGATGGTAGTTGTCTTGACTACTGGACTAAAAGTATCTGCAAAATCCACTCCATATTATTGCAGGTACCCTTTAACATCTAGTCTAGACTTGTACCTGTCAACTGAGCCATCAGATTTTAATTTGATTTTGTATACACATCTACAACCCAGCACATTCATACCCTCCACATATGGTTCCAGTGTCCATGTTGCATTGTCCATTAAGGCTTGATACTCCTCATCCATAGACTGAACCCAAGTAGGATCTTGACAAGCAATCTTATAAGATTTTGGTTTTGTAGGAGATTGTAAAACAGAAAGAAATGCAGAAGAATTGATATGAACATTGGTGTAATGGGCTACAAAATCTAGGGTTTTGAAACTCCACTCCATGACCTTGTCTTAATACCAGTAACATGTGGAACAACTGGAGGAAAAGTATATGACTCATCAGAAGTAGAAGTTTCTATGACAAGAATTGGATTATGTGCAACAGAAGAAGGAAGTGAAGTAGGTTAACTTCCACATTGACCAATTTGAAGATGTACAACATCAGAAGTAGGAGATTGTACAATGACAGGTTCAACAAATGGAAAACTTGACTCATCAAAGGTAATATTTCTGGATACAAACACCTTCCTAGTTAAATTGTCCTAACACTTATATCCCCTGTAGAAAGAGCTATACCCCAAGAAGGTACACCTAATAGACTTAGGACTTAGCTTGTCTTTCCTGAAGGAAGACATGTTTGGATAGCAGCTACATCCAAAAACTTTAAACAAGCTATAGTCAGGCATTTCATTGTACAAAAGAACAAATGAAATCTTAAAATGTAAAACCTTTGAAGGAAGTATGTTTATAATAAATGTTGAAGTAAGGTAGCTATCAAACCAAAATAATTTTGGAAGTGAAGCTTGAAAAGATAGAGTATTACCAAGCTCAGTGATATGTCTTATCTTTCTTTCTGCAACACCATTTTTCTGGGGAGTCTTGGGACAAGAAATCCTCAAGGTAATACCACATTGTTCAAGAAACTTTATAAAAAGTCCTTTTACCAACTCAGAGGCTCCATCACATTGAAAAGAAACAATTATAGTTGACAAAAATTTCTCATTGTGAAGTTTAAAATGTTGGAATGATTTCAAAGACTCATCTCTAGTAGTGAGTGGATAAATCCAGTGATATGTACTGTAGTCATCTACAAAAAGGATGAAATATCTAAAACCATCCAAGGAAGTGACTGGAGAAGGTCCCCAAATGTCACAGTGAACAAGAGATAAAGGTGAGACAGAAATCCTTTTGGATGATTGAAAAGGTAATTTAGAATGTTTTCCTAGTTGGCATTCATGACAGAAGGTATCTATGTTTTGATCTGACAATTGTTAGAAGGAACATCAGATAGTTTCTTGAGAATAAGAGAAGAAGGATGTCCTAACCTTTTGTGCCAAAGAGAAGATGAAGCCAGAATTGAAGTAAAAGTTGTAGTAGGAGGTGGTGCAACTTGAATTAGGTAAAGGTTATTACACACTGCTCCTTCTGCCACTACCTCATTTGTTGCCAAATTCTTGATATTGTATCCCCATGGTAACATGTTAAATGATATATTATTGTCAACACAGAATTGAGAAACACAAATAAGAGTTTGTGTAAGTTGTGGAACCAACAACACATTCTTTAAAAGGAATTCTGAATTTTCAAGAACTAAAATAGCTTCTCCAATTCCATAGATCTGGATATTCTTACCATTTCCAATCATAACTTGGTTAGTGCCTGAATAAGGTTTACAATCATGCAACAAAGTAGAATTACTAGTGATGTGTGCAGTAGCACCTGAATCAGGAATCCACTGTGTACTAACCACAAATTCAGAAGCAGATTGTTCAACTCCAGAACAAGTGTAAAAAGCTTGATGTGGCCTTTCCTTAGAAGTAGAAGCATGAGGTTTTGCATTAGTTGTTGGTTGAGTATAACGCCAAGGACATCTGCTGGCATAATGACCAAATCTTCTACAAATCTGGCACTCAACATCAGAAAAATTTGTAGAAGTCTTATTCTCAAAATTTATTAAAGTAATAGGTGTAGATTTATTATAATGTTGTATTTTCTTTGAGTGAAAGGCAGTATTTGTAGAATCAGGAAGTATGGATGAATCTTGTTCTTGTGATTTGAGCCATTATTCATGGTGAACTAGCCTTGATCTTAACTCAGCAAATGTGTATTGTTTTTCTCGATTATGAGAAGAAACAAAAAATTGATTGAAGCATCTATTAAGACCATTCAAAGTATACATAACAATGTCACCATCTGATATCCTTTCATAAATAGCAGCAAGATTATCAGTGATTTCCTTAATCTGACATAAGTAATCAAGAACTGAAAGATTACCTTGTTTAATTGACTGAATTTGTCCTCTGAGCATTGATTTTATTGCAAAGAATTGAAGATTGAATTCAGATTTAAGATAATCCCAATATTCTTTTGATGTAGATAGTCCAAGAACACTAGCAGAAATTGATTTGAGTAAAGGTTGCATTGAGACAGGACATAACAAACCGATTCATAGCTGACCAAAAAACATATTCAGGATTTGATGTGAGTACCTCATTAACTAGAATCATTGAAGCAGGAGCTGGATAAGATCCATCAACAAATCTTAAGAGATTAGTGCTCATCAAAATAGATTCAAACTGATGTCTCCAGAGAAGATAATTTGTTGAATCTAGTTTTAAAGAAACGAAATTACAAATGTTTTGAAAAGGTAACTGAATTTGATGTTGTTGATAGGAATTTGCTGCATTTGTTGATGAATGTGAGTTCATAGATGTAGAAGAATTTGCATTCTCCATTATAAATTTTGTTTAGAAGTGTTAGTGATTTGAAGAATTGATAGTTCAGAAAGAAAAAACAAAAAATTTGGATCAATAACAACTCCTTAGAGATTGTAGCTCTGAGACCATGAAGGATTTCTAGTGATGGTTCAAAGAAATCAATTAGCAAATGTAATTCTATGTTATCAGTTACAGAGGAAGAGATTTACCAAATATAAAGCATGCTAACGTACACATTTAAGCTAACCTACACACAGCCAGCACACACAACTCTCACGCATGTAGACTCACACACAACTCTCACACATATGGTTATTAACTAACTAACTAACGCTAACAGTACTTAAACATTTTTCTTTAGGAGTTAGCAATACACCCCCATGATATACATACCTAGGTACTTCATTTTGGGTTTAGCGATCCGCTTAGGAGAGACACAATTGTTGTTTTTCTTGAGTGATCCAAGTGTACGAAAAGTTTTTAATGGATATAGATCAACAATGAGATATTTTCTGCAATTGTTAAGTTTGTAGACTTGCTCTGACTGATGGAGTGTCATCGTTTTTTTTTCTTCTGTTTTTTTTCTTCTTGAACCTGATCACTGAGTGTCGTTGTTTATTTATTCCATTTTTCTTTTGGGCATCTTTTTGTTTGTTGGTTAATACGTAATAGGAGTTTCTCAAAGTTGATTTCATTTGGATTGCAGCACCATTGACTGAAACAGACACTGCTTTAATGGAGTGGTAATTCCACTCGGTATTTTTTATCCTCACTGACAATTCAAGGAGGCAAAAATATCGCAAGGAGTTATAGCAGAATTGCTTGTCACATGTAAGATGACCGATAAATGTCATAGTATTTGGGTATGTTGTTGGCTTCTTCTTTTTTTTGTGTTGATTTTCACTTTTGTTGTTGAACTAGTATAAGCTGAATTCTACGAATATACGTTTGTAGTACCTTACGGTTTTGTAGATTACCTGTTACGGTACTACAGTTGTCACCGTTAAAGAAGAGTACAACAAAGAACAAACCAATGTTTTAAGAATATCAATGAAAACGTGTTATGCTAATGTGCCGTGACCTGAGGATTTCAAACTAAGATACAAAAACCAGATGGAGTATGGAATTTTATAGATGCAAGGATTGACGTACATAAAATGAAAAAGATGAGAGTATCAATAGTTTCTTCAAGTTCAACCAATTTCATTGCCTACTCAAGTTTCGCTCCACATTTGATTTTCTTTTTAATCCCCTGCCTCGATGTTTCGGACTCAGATCGCTGGTATTATCACTTAACAACTTTACCACTGTACAGTGACACTGCCCTAAATCTGGCGCGGCTGTAATATTAGCAGATTCAGCAAATACAATGCACAATAGCATGAAACATAAGGATGTGAATAGGCTTTGCCGCTTTTGGTTCTGAATTCTCATCTGCTGGGCCTTGATTCTAGAATTCGTGCCAAGAGATAGACTTTGGGTTTTTCTCCTTTTATATACTTGTCCGTCTTGTGACTCGTGGCTAAACTCACAGAGAAGCAAAACTTTGAAAAACAGAAAAGGAGAAAAATAGGATAAGAGAAAATGGGAAAATCATCATCGTCGTCGACGGTGAATTCACTGAAATCAGCATTAATAGTATTTGGTGCCCTAGCTTTTGGTTGGCTTACTATAGAGATAGCTTTTAAACCATATCTTGACAAAGCTCGTGAAGCCATGGATAAATCTGATCCATCTCATGATCCTGACCAACAAGATGAAGAAGAAGACAATAACAAACTCTCCGATGAAGAAAAAGAAGATGTTGCATCTGACCTTAGTCACCTCAAATAGTTAAGTTTCATTTTCTTGATTTTATCAGTTTTAGGGTTTTTCATGCTTCAATTTTATTTTTAGGGTATTTCAGTTGTGAAATTAATGTCTATTGAGATGTAACTCAGTCAATATTATTGTAGTAGTAATAGTTAGTAATATTTGACTTCTGCTTGATAATTTTTCCATGGTTTGGAATCAAAACAATCTTCTTACAATTACAAAACGAAATGGAAAACTGAGATTTATTAATTAGATTAATCATCAAATGGATATTGTTCATATCTGATTGAACAATCGTAGAGTACAGAACGAGCACCAATTCGATTATTGCAAGTATTGGTTATTGATTGCATAGCTACACGAAGACATGCGGTGCAGTCGGTACTGGTAAGTGTAGAATTACAGGTAGCAATAGCATGGCCATAGGCGAATGCATTAGGAAAAGGAGAAATGTTGATGTAGTTGTAGCTTCTAAATCAGATAGAACATAAGCTAGACTTGTGGCGAAAGGATCACCTTTTGTATACACACCAGAATTGCACAGGATTGATGTTGTGTTTGTGTTTGGGTCACAACTCACCTTGCTACTGCTGCATAATCCTGAAACAACAATGGAAAAGATGACCAGAATTGTTCGACTGCGTAAATGACCATCCATTTTCTCTGTTTTCCTTGAATTTCTTTGAATTAAGCAATGAAAATTTGTTATTGGAATAGGTTTTGTATGTATACATTCTTCGACGATAGCGAAGACCTTATCTTCTTCAAGGTTATATAATGTTTTCTAATGTTTGGACTATATATGGGCAAAGAATCTCTTGGTTTTTCTATTTATCTTTTTTAACTCAAAAGACTGAAAACCATTAAACAAAATAAATTGAGAGAGAGATTCTTGGAATATAAATAATCAAACACCCAGCCATGACCATATAAGTACAAGTGTACAACATCCTTCTCAAATAAAATGCACATGATAGAGCAACTTTCTTCTTTTTGTTGCATGGTTAATGCGCACCCATTGGCAACTTCCTCAGCCATAGTCATTTAGTTGTTGAAGTTGGGACTTGGGAGAAAATAAATGTATCGAATACCTAAAAATCCCTAATGAGACTTTTTTTCATGGGAGATGGGAAAACAGTAAAAGTTTTAGATTCAGGCATTTCAAAAAAATTTTGCTCTTCAAGTGTACCATTTTGTCTTTATCGGCTCTGAAGAGGTGTCAATCTAAGGCTTAGTTTGGTATTAAGAAAACATTTTTTTGCTGTACGTTATTGTGTTATATTGTATAAAAAAAGTAGTTGAACGTTTAGTAAACTCTGAAATAAAACTTAGAATTGGTTAAGAATATGGTCAAGTTGTGTTTGGTAAAATCTCAGCTTCAATAATTGTTATTGTAACAAATGACAAAAACTGATATATTTTTTTAATTAGTTTTATTTTAATTTATAGAGCTTCAAAAATAATAAAATATTTATATATTACACGTATATTTGGTTCTTAATTTATATATATTATATTTACTAATAACAATTATTATTGTTAAAAAGTATTATATTGAATAACCATATTTTTATTATTGATAGAATTTTGAGAGAAGAAAATCAAACAGTAATTAGATAATTATTTGCTCTTATTTTTATTTTTATTATTGATATAAAATATATTTTAATATTGAAAATAATAATTTTTAAAGAATATATAATGTAGAATATGTAAAAATTGATCGTAAAAGATTTAAGGGTAATTTTTGTCATTCATAAAAAAAAGGGATAAAAAAAATTATACATAAGAAATATGGTGAGGCCACAACTTCTGCTTTTAAAACTTTTAAAAGGTTCATTCCCAACTTTTTGAGAATTTTGGAAGTGTTTTATATAAAAAACACTTTATAATATTTTTACCAAACACCAATATTAAAAAATATTATTATAAATAAATAAATAATAATACCAAACTTAACTTATGGAACTTCATAGTGAAAGTACTTTAAGTTATCTTAAGAGGTCTTAACGCAAATGGTTTTGTAGTGTAGTTGGTTATAACGTCAGTCCTATGTGGTCAATATCGGCCGTTATGGCCGCGATAACGGTAATATTCAAGGTATCGTTTCAAGAGCGCGACGAATTTTTAAATATCGTCGTATCGGCCAATACGGTTGAGATTCCTCCGATACGATCGAGATTCGTCCGATATTCAAGGTATATGCTTGTTGTTTAATCTAGATTTTTGGAACTTTGAACTTAGAATTGTAATATACTAATATGATTTATTCTTAAAGTATGGTTGTTAAGATTTTTGGTAATAAATCAACAAAAATATAGTTAATTCTTGGCATTCACATGTATAAAATTCAGATATAAGATTTAGGACTCCCGATATATCATCGATAATCTCCCCAAATATTATTATCAAAATGTCAAGGTCCCGACCGAGACAATTTCGAGATTTGAGATTAACTACATTGCCTCATTCTAACATGCTGATGGTCTCCACTTCAAACTTGGGCGTTTTTCTCCTTTCGTTAAAGTGTTTTGCTTTCTCGTTTTAACTGTTTACTACTTTTTTGCTTTTCAAAACAAAAAGCATGATTTATTAACGGTGATCAAGAGCTTCAAAACAAGAAATCCCCAACCGAAAACTTCTTTTTCTTCGTTTTTCTTGTCTAGCTTCATAAGATTTGATTTTTGAGTTCTTATTTTTATTTCTCTAAAACTCTAGTAGCTAATTGAAGAATTTGAAATAGTGAATTTGGGGATGGGTTTGTCCGATGAAAAATTCAAAATTTTAAAATTCGATTCAAGTTCGTATTACTAATGTCGCAGAGTAGTTCTCGATCAGGGACCACAATTCGAAGGTCAGAACTCAAATCAGAGGAGATATTTCAATGATACAACTAAACTACTGATTCTAGCCACTAAACCACTGTTTTGTAAGAGACCGTTAATAGATCTCTTAGTCTGAACTTAGCTTTACCATGTCCAGCCATTTCTTTGTTCATAGAATTTTAATGGAAGCATAAATGTGCAGAACTCTCCTTTAGCAAGCGATGCTTATAATCAATATGGACTACCCTATTACTAATCAAATCTTGACTAATGATTTTATTTCGATATTGTTTTTCATTTTCCAGGTACAAATACCACCTTCCTTTTCTAGAGACCAGTATTCATATTGTGATTGCGGATGAAGATCGTGTAGGACCTCTTTAGACCGAGTCTTATTTATGATAAACTCATAAGGTTTTATAGCTTAGACTTAGGGTTTGAGTTGATTAAACTTGCAGTTTTTGTTATAATAAAAAAAATAAAACCCATGGTCAAAACAGTCCAGTTACGTCATAGGTGGGATTGACCGTGGGATTTAAATAACAAAGTAATTATTAGATATTTACTTTGTTCTTGAATGAAAGCTAACACATTATCCAAGGGAGTGTGTTTAGTCTACAGCTACAGTTCCAGCTCATGGATAACTTGTGAACCATCTTAAATATTCAATGTTCGGCAGATTGAGTTTTAGGTTTTAGATCATTTAACTTGATTTTGCCTACACTGCCTGTAACCCATGCCCAGTTCACCTACAGTTGCCCAAATTTTTGGGAGATTGCTTTCATTTTTGGGGTTCAAGCATTCTTTGGTTTTTTTGCTGCACCAAATGGGTATCATCTCGGCCAACTCCTTTTCTCAGGACCTCTTTGGCACCCCTTTTAGGATTTAGTTGAAAGTTTCTGCCAGAGAATTCGCACGACAAGACCAAACAATAAGTAGGAGATACTTATTCCAGGAACCTTTGATCAATGTGATCCGCTTATGCTTATTTGCTCCCATTGGTGACACTGAAAAATGGATTCCGGGATTTCAAAATTTCGCAGAACAAGAATCACCTCGAAAGTTTATAAATCCAGGGACTTGTGCTCAGAGATGTGTAAAATTTCTAATATACTCAACATTTTTTTGTTGCCGATTAATTGGATTCTGTTGTTTATCGTAACGAAACGAAATCAAAGAACTTAGAGTAGGCCGCAAGAGGGAAACAACTGGTGAGTAGGCCACAAGAATGAAGCATCAACAAATACCAATATGCAGCTATGATGCATATTGGCAAACCACTTATAGAACAGGCTTAGCAAAACAAGGTAATTAAAATTTAACACTAGAGTCTGAATTCCATAGTCTCATACTGACTCCATTAGGAGACTAATTAAGAACAGAAAAAACACAACCCAATAGCTAAGCTAGTTAAGTTCGATCTCTTAATTATTACTACTTTCTAATGATACTAACTGTGAACTCCATTGCATCTTCATTCTCTTGTTCAAATAGACAAATGTCTCCTTCTTTTAACCCCTTTTTTAATTGGAAATCATACCAACCATATCCAAAATTGACTCCATACGAATCTTTGCGACGAGTTAGTTTGACTGGCCATTCTTTTCCTTCTTCATCCATAAGCACTACATCTCCTACATCATCAGTGATGTATGTTTTCGAAAACTTCGTAGGAATCGCCTGAAAAGACGAAATCGACAAATTTATTAGAGTAGACAAGTAACATGAACAAATAACATATAGCAGTATTTAGTAATAACTCACCAAGAAAGATCTGCCGATGTTGTAACTCTTCAATGTAGTTATGAAATGCCGATACTTGGAAATGCTGGTTGCATCATCATTATCATGAGATTCTTCACTATCTTCTTCAACTTCACAAGACAATAACAAAATTGATTAGCAAGTTTAAGTATTGCATCTCTTAAGGCAGACAAAAATGAAGGCTACAAAAAATCAGTGTTTAGACTATAAGACTTACCCTCAGAATCATTAGAAAATGCTTGTTCCTTCTTGCCAAGGCCTTTGCCTTTGCGTTTGCGTTTGCCTCTGCCTTTGCCTTCAGCTCTATACATACCCTCAGCACCAATTTGACCAAAGTGCATTTCATTTTCACCTTCACCTTCAGACATCAATGATTGTGTCGAATACTCAACTTCACATAAACTCAAGTCGAACACCCAAACTTGAAAAATCAAATCACGACCTTCATATTCAAACACAAGAAAATTTCCAGTACTTAATTCATGAGCCTTGTAAAAATCTTCCCAACCATATGTGAATTTGAACTCATGATTTAGCTTTATTTTCCATGATTTCAGTGGACTCTTCAAAGTTGCTACCCCTCCTTCACTATCTTCTATATCAACTAAATATTCTCTCTGAAATGCTATTGGTATTGCCTGCAACCAAAAAAACAAAAAGAACAGTACTAGAACATTAAAACATTAAAACATTAAATTCTGAAAACGAAAGATAAAAACAACTAAATTCAGATAGACAAAAGAGACTCACTCACAAGTTGATGTTCTGATGAAGAATCAGAATGGATGGGACGAAAGAAGTGTGGTTTGGATCTTGAGCAGGCAAGCTTCCCCATTTTCCTCATCTCCAACATTCAAAATTCAGATGTAAAATGATTTTCTTAAGAAAAAACAGAACAGGGGAGGGAGGATGATTGTTCTTAAGAGAAACAGAAGAGGGTTGAGAGAGAAAGAGAGGTTCACTTACTACTGCAGCTAAGATTAGATAGGCAGTTGTCTCAAATAAATTTGAGAGGAGAGTACATAGATAGATTTTTGCATGAAAATTGGAAGAAAACTACAAAATGTTGTGGTTATAGGGACAAGGAATCCCATCTAGATATAGTAACTGGGGAATTAAGTGCAGCACTTGATGAATGCCTCAAATCATATTTTGTCTTATTCAATCAACCTTTAAGGTGTAGTTCTGAAAAGAAAAACCAAAAGATAGTAAGATCAGATATCATTTTAAGCTATCTATTTAACAAGATGCAGGAATAAGCCTTAAGAGCAGGGGTGGTGTGCAGAGCAGATGATCCTACAACCAATGCCCAAGATTGTGCCTGGACCTACATCTTTTGCTTAGTTCAATAGGTGTTTTTAAATTGCTTTAAATCTAGGACAGTATACAAAACGGTCGATGCTAAGGGGTGCATACACAATCAGAAGATATCGGCATTGACGAAGTAATCACAGGTTTATGTACCTCCCTAAGAAGCGTACACACAGGACACGTTGGTGAAGATGGTAGAGCAATGACCGTATAAGGGAACATGGATAATCAAACTCTCAGCCACGGTCTAGAGTAATGACCGTATAAGGACAACATCCTCCTGAAATGAAATGCACATGATAGAGCAATTCTCTTCTTGCTGTTGCATGGTTAATGCGCACATTGACAACTTCCTCAGCCAAAGTCATTTAGTTGTTGAAGTTGGGAGAGAATAAATTGTGCCATACATAAAACCCGAGTGAAACTATTTTTTAGAGATATGGAAACAGTACCACATTTAGATTCAAATCCAAACATTTCAGTTTTTTGCATTTCAAGTGCATCATTTCGTCTTAATGGTTCTCAAAAATACAAAACCAATATTTCCATTGTCAAATGTGTTAATTCAAAACTCATACTACAAACGGTTTTGTGGTGTAGTTGGTTATCACGTCAGTCTAACACACTGAAGGTCTCCAGTACAAACCTGGGCGAAGCCAATAATATATTTTTGATTCTACCTCTTTTTTTTCTCTTTTGCAATATAAAAGTAACCTTACTGAGGGCTGCAAGATTCATAGAGGGGAGATATCCTAGGTTATGTTAAATGTTTATATTAGCCTTCTATCTATGAAAAAGTATAATTTGTCCTTCAATCAATTAAAACCTAAACAAAATTTAAATTACAATTCAAAACCTTTCCCTCTCCCTCTATATCTCCTCCTTCTCCATTTGAACCGAATTTCTCCATCGAATCAATTAATTGGCGATTCGAAAATTTCGTCGTCAATTAAACTCTAAAGTTAGTGATGAAGAATCCTACTAAAGGTGTAGAAGGTATTAGTGATGACATTCAAAATTAAACTAAACAACCGAATGAAGAAATTGAAGAACAAATCAGGTTACAGAAAAATTTACGGTTGGGTTCGATTGGAAAACCCAACCGTAAATGTATGTTCTTAAGATTTTATGGTTGGGTTCCATTCGAACCCAACCGTAACTGGTTTGTTCATCATTTTACGGTTGGATTATTAAAAAAATCCAACCGTAAATAAAAGGGTAGGAGATGAAGATGAAATTTTACGGTTGAGTTCGATTCTGAACCCAACCATAAAAAAATTTGCACTTAAACCCAACCGTAAAATTAGATGAATAGATTTGAAGATTTTTTCATTTCTATCTTGTAGACAATTGAAAGACGAAGCCAACCCAAAGAAAATAAGATCAATCGGACATCGTATGAGGGAGTTATGATCAAAACGGTGAAATACAAAAATATCCAGGAAGAATTACGGTTGGGTTCGACCCAATAAACCCAACCGTAAATCTGGGGATTTTGGGCTTCATTTTTGTGTCAGATTTACGGTTGGGTTTATTGGGTCGAACCCAACCGTAATTCTTCCTGGATTTTTTTTTGTATTTCACCGTTTTGATCATAACTCCCTCATACGATGTCCGATTAACCTCATGTTTTTTTTTGTTGGCTTCGTATTTCAATTCTCTACAAGATAGAAATAAAAAAATCTTCAAATATATTCATCTAATTTTACGGTTGGGTTTGAAGATTAGTATCGGTTGGGTCCTATGCTGAAACCCAACCGTAAAACTGTTACGAGTGTTTGTTAGTTACGTTTGGGTTCTTGGATGAACACCTAACCGTAATTGTTAGTTATGGTTGGGTCCGATGCTAAAACTCAACCGTAAAACTGTTAAGATTTGGTGTTCATCATGAAATTACGGTTACGGTTGGGTTGAGAAGAACACCTAACCGTAAATGGTGTTTACGGTTGGGTTCACATGAAAACCCAACCGTAAAATTCTCTGAATCCAAAAAATATCATTTTCTCATACGTAATTTCATCAAATTTGAGCCATTAAAAGACCACGAGTTTAAGTTAGAGGTATACCTCACTACTCTGGTTGATTGAATCAAAATCTAGGGTTTTTTTAAAAACCCTAAAAAATTCTCTTACATTTCTTCTAATTTTTGTTCCCACCAAACCAAAAAAGAATTTTTTTTTAATTTGATTAAGTTTAAGATTATTTTAGATTAATTATAATTAGTCTAATATAATAGCTAATTAATTTTACTAATATTAACTAATCAAGGGTAGTTTAGCCATTATAAAAATATCTTGGATAAGGGGTTTTTGAATTTTACTTCAGATGTCTCTATTTCGTCTCATATAAGCAGCCCCTGTATGAATCTTACAGCCCCTATATAAGGTTACATATAAAAATCACTTTCTTGTACAAAATTAACTGATTTTGCATTCAAAATAGATGATTATGGATTTTAATCGACTTTGTTCTTGATATTCATGCATGAATGAAAGTTTTGTAGTAAACAGACTAAAACACATTGATCCAGGGAATGTGTTTAATCTACAGCTCCAGCTCATGGATAGCTTGTAAACCATATTCAAAATTCAATGTCTGGCACATTGAGTTTTAGATATATGAGATGTAACATTTAACTTGATTTTGCCTAAATTGCCTGTAATCATGTCCAGTTCACGTATAGTTGCCAAAGTTTAGGGACTTGCCTTCATATCTGGGGTTCAGGACCTTCAGACATTCTTTGGTATCTCTGCTGCACAGAATGGGTATCATCTCGACCAGTTCCTTTTCTCAGGACCTCTTTACCACCCCTGTTTGGTAAACCAGTCAAGGATTTAGTCTTAATCACAATGAAAGTATATGAAAGAAGACCAAACTAATATGTAGGAGATACTTAACCCAGGAACCTTTGGTCGGAAAACATCCTACAGGAAATTTGATATACTGGTGATCATAATTACCAATCAACTTCTTTACTTTGTCCAGTTTAGAAAAAAATGTTGCATTCAACCATAACATAATCCGCTTATGCTTATATGATCTCATGGGTGACACTGAAAAATAGATTTTGGGGTTTGAAATTTCACAAAATAAGAATCACCTCTAAAGTTTATAAATCCAGGAACTTGAGCACAGTAAGGTTAATATATCTAATATACACAGCACTTTTTGTTGTTGATTAGTTGTATACTGTTGTTTATTGTTATGAAACGAAATCAAAGACTGTAATGACTTTAATACCATATATGAACAGCGGTTATTGAATATGGTTAACAAGCACAATATGGAAATTCCAACAATTTGAAACAATTAGTGAGTAGGCCACAGGAATGGAGCATTGTAATACATGTCAAATAAATAGGTAAATGATATTGGCATACTGTCATACTGACCATTTTCGTTTAAATCTTAAGAGAAAATGGCATCAACAAAGGCCTGGGCGTCGAATGGTTGCAGGTCTTCTACTCCCTCACCAACACCCACAAACTTTATTGGGATGCCAAGTTCATCCACGACGCTGACCTGTAAGCAGTATTTTCATTACAACACCAAGCTTTTGCACGCTGAAAGTTGAAACCATTCAGGAAGCTAGAAGTAAAACTAGCACAAAAAGAACCATGCAAAATTTAAGCTTACCACACAGCCACCTCTAGCAGAACCGTCAAGTTTCGTCAATATTAAACCTGTAATACCAACCACCTGTGGTATTTTTATAAAGTATACAATAACCAACTATAATTGCACAATCAAGAAGCTACTGTATAAATGTCAAAGACAAGAGCAGCTGATAGTTTTACAGAGATGAATGTTACTTCGTTAAACTCTCGCGCTTGTGGGAGCATATTTAGACCAGTTGTTCCGTCAAGAACAAGCAGGATTTCCTGTAAAGTTTGCATAGTAGTTATAGATCAGTAAATATTCAATCTTCTTTATATGTCAGATAAGAATGTCAAACTTCATGTTGACATGTTATTACAGTAGAGTACCCTGCAATCAATATCTACACTCACTCCCAACTCAGTTCATTATTGTATTTAGTTAGATTTCTCTACGCTACTTCTCATGACATATCAGTATTGACGGTTTAAGGGTAACTCATTAAACCCTTGACCATAAAAAGCCTACTAAAAAGGTTCTAATAGGCTCGAATCTGGAATTTAAAAGAACCATAACAGTATACTAGTATATTACATTTGGGGCACCTGCAACCACTTTACCGACAGATTTCTTGCATGTTATCAACTCTTCCATCAGGTCGAAGTTAGTGTGCAGTCCTGGCAAACAACACTATGGATCAGAATGAAACCAAATGGATATGAAAATTATCAGGTAAAAAAAAATAATCTATGTACGTACGTCCAGATGTGTCGCACAAAACTAGATCATAACCCTCTTGTTTTCCTCTTCTGACAGCCTGTGAAAGAACTATACAAAGAGATTACATGAGTATCCTACTTTCACAAATGTGTTATTGAGAGAATTAGATTGTTTCTTCATTGACAGAGAGAATAATTTATTCTTCGATTAGGTGTATACCTGCTGAAGCTTTAGCTTTATCATTTTCAGGCATAACTATTTCTGAGCCTGTCCTCTCGGCCCAAATTTCCAATTGATCACCAGCAGCTGCTCTAAATGTATCACCAGCTGCCATTAATATCTGGCACAACCTCAAACCATAACTAAGAAAGGTTTAAATCATAAGAGAGCAAAAGCTGAAAATACCGTATACAACACAAAATTAAAATTATGTGATAGCAATACGAAGGTTCAAGCATACAGAGATCAATCCATACAGCAGAGACTCAAAGATGTATACTACAACTGCAAGGTTTGAGACGCATCCTTAGTACTTGACGTGTCTTATCCACACTTTGTTTCATAAATTTTCTCAACTGACTTTCGGTTTTTGGTATGAAAGAAACACAAAGGACTTACTAAACCGATAAAAATAGGTCCTCAAGACACTAAAGACTAGAGAACAACCCGTAGGAAAGAGCCATGTGACAATAATAGAACAGTACAAGAAAATATAAAAGACTTCCAAATTCGAGAGGCTCACCTTTACCCCTTCTTTCTTTAATCTAAATGCAAGCTTTCCTGCAAATGTAAAGTTAAACAGGTTTGCAGAAAGAAAAAGTGATGGTCATACTTTAGGCTTCATGCACATTGATACAAATGATGTCAATGTAAATTCTTAATAGAATACAAATGAATCGACAATGTGTTGAATGTATCACCTAAAGAAGTAGTCTTTCCTCCTCCATTTACACCAACGATCATAATTACCGCTGGTTTCCTAATTCAAAACCAAATATGCACTATAAATTTAATTGCACCCAACACAAAATCTTAAATTAAACACAATGTGCAAAGAACGAACCTAAACCCAAGTTGAAGTTCTGACTTATTCCCTTGTTTGCTTGTTAACAAATCAAGCACAAATTTCTTCAAAGCTTCCTATAAACAACAAATAACTCAGTCAAAAAAAACAACAGCACATATACCTCTTTAGCAGAGAGGTCAACCAGTGGTTGTCGATACCCTTACTTGAGTTCGAAACTCATCATCATCCTAATTGCCACTAAACAACCAAAAAAAACAACAACATATGTACCTTACCTTAATCTCAGTACCAGATTTAAGCTTCCCACTTAAGATATCGTCCCTTAAACTATCAACAATCTTAATTGTGATTTTAGGACCAAAATCAGAAACAAGTAAAGCCTGCATTACAAAATTCAATAAAACCCCATTTTATATCCAAACATCTATAAAAATCAAAACTTTAAGAAACTAAAACAAGAAAAAGAAAACTAAACCTCTTCAAGTTCATCTAAAACTCGATCAGTATCAGATAAATTCCACATCATAAGAAGTTCATCAATTACAGAGAGATTTTCTCTAGTTTTTGAAAACCCAGAGAAGATTTTCTCAACATCACTTTTAGCTTTCTCTTTAATTAACCTTCCTAGTTTAGAAAAGAACCCTGTTTGACCAGCTGAGCAAATGAAACGGGGAGAATTGGAGTGTGTCTTTGTGTATCCATTCGGTTGGAACCGGGTTTGTGAGAGGTTTAATGGGTGTAAGTATGGTTTTGGTGAAGATGAAGAAGAAGAAGAAGAAGAAGAAGGAGGAGGAGGAGGGGAGAGAAAGGAGGATAGATTTGAGTGAGAAACCATGGCTGTATTTTTTCTTTCTCACTATCTCTTCCACCGGTTTTTCTTTTGACAGTTAAATTCTCTCATCTTTCTGAAATCGGGATAACTATGAAATTCTACCTGAATTTCTTAAATAATTACGAATCTGCCACTTGGATCTTGACCTGGGCCTGCGTTGTAGCAAAACGGATCTGGTATGTTTTTTTGGTTTTTGCCCAGAGGGTGTCTGGATACCAGAAGTGGAAGTTAATCCCACGAGTTATTACTTCATAAAAAGTTAATTTTTTTACTTATAGAAGTCATTATGAAATTATGTACCCAAATTAACTTTTGACTTTTTTATTTTCAAAAATCAAAAAGCAACTTCTTAAATAGTATCCAAACATGCTACTAGTCTAGCTGCAGTTTTATTATATTAAGTTGTGCACTTTTGTGTTTCTAGAAATCGAAAATAAACTTATTAAATAGTATGCAAAAAGGCTACTATCTTAGCTGCAGTTTTATTATTTAAGTTGGATATTTTTTTGCTTTTAGAAGTTGAAAATAAATTTCTTAAATAATAACCAGGCTACTAGCCTAGCTGCAGTTTTATTATTTTGAGTTGTGCACCGCATCTTACATACTTTAGTCAAACACTAATAACATGTTTGGATACCAGAAGCAATCAGAAACTAAATAAAAAAAATTATAAATAATAAAAAAAATTGCTTCGTAAAGCCATTATGAAATTGTGACGTCAAACTAACTTCTGATTATTCAACTTAATTAAGTTGAAAAGTAGTTCTCATGGTATAACTAAACCAATATAGTTAATATCGGTTTCATCACGATTTAGACCGAGACACTTTATCTCGGTGAAATCTCGTAATAACTTTCCGAATAATTTTTTCATATTATATATTTGTAACTATATGTATATTGATTGGAGCCGAAACAAATCGAGTCATGCCGAGATTCCAATTAAAATCTTGGTGAGTTAGACCAAATTAGGCCGAGATATGCCGAGTTAGGTCCAGATCCTCGCTAAAATATCGGATCACGGAGATTGCGTGGATCATCTCGTTTGGATGCCGAGATCGTAAATTCCGACGAGATTGCACATACCTTAGATTTTGATTAATTATCACTTCCAAAATTTAACCCATACCCTAGTAGTTACCGGAGCACCCAATTAACTTTAGTTGCATGCCCCCGAATATCGGTGGCTCCAAATATATCGTAGGACCTAAATACATCAATGACCCAAGTTTTGCCAATGTTACCCAAAATTTGGCTCGTGGCTCAAAATCTACACATAACCTAATATTTGCTTGACTCAATGGCTTCTTGCCAAAATATGCTTTGTGGTTCAACATTTGTTCAATCTCATGTGTTCTATCTATGACCCATGATTTTCATTTCGACCATAAATTTACTCTTGTGACATATTATTTTTACATTAACCCTAATATTCACGGACGGAATGAGGGGATGCAAGTGGGTTTCACTTGCATCTATCAAATTTTGAATTTCAATAAGAAAATATTTGCCTTTCACATATTGTTAATGTTTTTATGGATGCAAATTATAATGAAAAATTAATATTTGTACAAGTAATGGGCTCAAAGTGTAAATTAATCACTTGATTCCTTTTTATTTTATTTTATTTGAAAAATTCTCTCTAAGGAGTACTAAAGAAAACAACTGATAATGGACTAGAAGTAGGGTTGTCAATGTGTCTGGGTCCTTCCGGGTACCATAGGACCCGGACCCTGATATTTTTATCTGTTGGGGGTCCTAATGGTTACGGGTCCGGTTCCTAATTCTATGGACCCAGAACCGGACCCTATTAAAACAGCGGGTAATTGTCGGGTCCGGGTAATTGTCGGGTCCTAAAAGAAAAAAATCAATTGTTAAAAAGTATGATGACAGTCTAACCAAAGCTTAGTGCGAGATAAATTCACACAGTAATACAACAGATTTGAAAGACCAGCTCAAAGAGACCTGGAAAGAGACAACAGTCAAAAATAATGATTTTGAGATGAAAGAAATCAAACATTATAAGATTATGGATGAATCTGAATGCTTGTAGCGCAATGAAAAAAGCTGGCAAAAAGGTAGAAAAACAGATAGAATAGATTGAGTAAAGAGGAAGATAGAATGCATATATATGAAAAGAAACAGTACCAAAAAGAGTTCTAGGGACTTTGCAACAATTTTATCGAGAATATTGAAGTATTCCCTATAAAACAAAGGATTATAGATTCACAAAATGAACACAGGTCACAACAAATGAGAATGACTACTTGAGACGGTCACAGAAATAACAACAAGGAAATGGAAGTAGAGGTTCACTATGAAGTAAGCACAACACAAGGAATAGTTCAATAGAAAATTAAAAGCAAGGAAGATTATAACACATAACTTAGATCAAAAAAGGATTAAGAAAGTAAACTACTCAAAGTAGAAGCAGAATAACCAAAGGCTAAGGGCAGATTAAACAAGAATAGACAGGCGAGGCTCAACAAATCTAAAAGATTCAGGCAAGGGTCTCTTGGAAATTAAAAACTTCTAATAAATCCTGGGAACTCAGACTATCACCGAGCTCAGATCAAAAGATACAAACAGAGTAAAGCAGCAATAACAACATCAGTTACCCGATTACCTGCTAATAAAGCCTGCTAATTAAAAACTAAAATTTCTCTTGCTCAAATGGAGAAGATAAATTGTAAGATATGTTTCAAGAGATTCTCAAATGGTAGAGCATTAGGTGGTCATATGAAATCTCATATGGCGATTCTTCAAACACCACCAAAAGTTGAACAAACCAAGTTTAATTTTCAACAAGAACAAATCATAAATGAAGCTCAATCATCTGAAGAAGAAGACCAATGAGATGAAGAAGAGACGAAAAATGGGTTATATTATGGATTGAGAGAACACCCAAAGAAAAGTTCCAGATTAGTAGATCCTATATTTTCTTCATCAACAACAACAATGGAAGTTGGTAATTCTTCAGCAGTAATTATAGATAGAGAAAGTGAAACTGATGAATCATTTAAGAATAATACTCAATCACTTACTAGAAGAAGATCAAAAAGAAATCGAAGAATACCCATTACTCAAAAGGATCAGTATCTTACTTACAATGAAGAAATCCAGTGTAACATTAAGAAAATGAAGAAATTGAAGAATGCCATTATTAAAGCTGAAGCATTTGAACCAGTTGAATCGGAACCATTAAGTTCAGTTTCTGATAATACTACTGAAGAAGATGTTGCTTTTTCTTTGATGGTGCTTTCTAGAGATACTTGGATTAAAGAATCAGATGAAGTTTCCGAGAAATCTATTGAGATTGCGGATGATTATGATTCAGAAGAAGAGATCATTAAACTAACTTCTTAAGTGAAGTGCAGCAGTAACAGCGAACAGGTGGAGGTGGTGAAGTGAAGTGAGAATGAGATCTGATTTTTTCTATTTATATGACCTAATTTTGGTATCAAAATTTACAAAATTAACTTTACAATAGTTACCTGATTACCCTCGGGTAGCCGACGGGTAGGACCCGGTTGGAACCGTTTACTATCGGGTCTATTCGGGTCCTACCCGTTAGGGTCCAAAATCACTAATTGGTCCAGTTTTGGGATCCGGACCCGTACCCGATTCATCCGGTTCCTGGACGGGTCCGAGTATTCGGGTACCCATTGACAGCCTTAACTAGAAGAAAACAGTGTGGGAATTCAGGTGGCGCAACCATCGTCGTTAGGGATGAAACACAAAATCTTCATACCATTCTGGCATGCCATGTTGTTGTTTTCGTCTCTTGGAATCGATGTGCACAATTACTTTGCAGAAATTGATATATCCAGAATAAGATTTATGGTCCTACCGCGAAAGTGGTAAGCTTGTATACCATGTGAACTTCCATATTGATGAAAAAAAATTGTGAATATTAGAACAAAATTTTATTTGACCGCATAGTATATAAGTTCCGGTTTTGCCCCTGCTAATATGATCGGGTAATCCAAAATCTAAATTGTAATCCAAAATATCATTATGATCCAAATTTTATGTATGCACAACTACACATACTCACTCAATTGTATGTACATTTTATTAATTCTCAAAACAATTCAGAACTTTGCACCCCAACATTATACGATATCAACATCTACGTAGACCTTATAACAACTTTATCTATTGGCGGGTAACGAATGGGTGGATACGGATATGATATTATCCGTTTCGAGTCCATCTAAATCGCGGATTTGATATTTCCAGCCACGTCCATCCGTCAGATTTAACACCCACGGACGAGTAGAATAACGAAATTGATAACAAATGTATTTTCCAGAATTAAAAAAATAAATAAACAATAAATAAATAAATTAGTGTTTTACAAGAATAATGTAACTTATTTTTAAAAATTAGATTACTAAAATTTAAGTAACTACAACATAACAAGAGTTCCGTAGCATCTTTCCGATATAACTTATGTTAGGTTACTCAAATTTAAATAATTACGGGAAAAATAAAAAAGATTCAGAAAGAAGAAGGGAGGAAATTACGGAATAGGAGAAGTGAGGAACAAAGTTCTCTGAAAAGAAAAAACTAAACCCTAATCAATAGGAAACTATATATATTACCTACTAATTTTCTATAATTATCTTCATATATATATGTATAATACTAAAATTATTCTTAGAGTTGAGTGTCCAACGAATGAATGATGTTTCACCGAATCTGATCAGTGAATACTACGAGATACAAAAATCATCCATGCCCAATCCTTCAAAAGACGGATCAAGTATCCATCCGTCAAAATATGGATTGAGTCGGATAAAATCTACCGATTTGGATGTTTTGTTCGCCACTAATTTTATCACGCCCAAGTGCTAAAGCCTAAACGATCAATACGAACATGAATAATGAAGACACAATGAATGACAGAATGAGATCTTGCATTGGGCAGTTGATTTCGACCGAGCCCAAGCTCACTTCTCCATCTAAGTGAGTATGGTCAAAGTCGAACTATGAAATCGTTGATCACATCCTTCCCTGTATGTGACTTGTCATATCAGCAGAAATCAAAACCGTCCGACTAGACGTTACACGCAAAGCTAGCCATGAAGAATTGTTAAAGAAATTTGTGAAAATATAAAAACACATCTTCGGTGGTTGTTTGTCTTATAGTATGAAATTTAGTACCCTCTCTAGTTTACTAGTACCTCATTTAGTAGTGTTGCTATTTTTGTCCAACTATCTCTGCTGTCAGCATATTACACTGCTTTGATACTTTAGAAGATAAGTGTAATCTCTAATTTTCATAGAGGCATTAAAGCAGATTCAAATGGGGATAATATAGTGGATAGGACTGGTCTAAGTCTATTGGCCAGAAACTTATTAGGATTATGTCACTTCTCAGGGAACCCGAACTACCCCTTTACTTTCTATTTTAATATATGAAACACAAAACATGCACAGAGACCTGCATACAATTATTTTTAAGTAGGGTATCAGCTTTGATTTTAGTTCCTGTTTCAAGATTCCTGTCCTTCTTTTAAATATAACCACTCCATGAATTTTTGATCATATCCAAATTAGTACAGATTTAGATGATATAATGAAGACTAATGATAATGTACTAGGGTATGTAGATACAGTCGTTTCAAAGAGTAAAGAAATGTATTTTCAAGTGTTGGATATGGAGTTGGAATTTCATTTCTTGTTTTTACATTTCGTTTTAGTTACAATTCTCCAACTTATCGTTCTAGTTTTCAGAACAATAGTATTTGTTTCTCTAAATCTTCTCAAAATGTGTTTTTATTTTTCGTGGCATTTTTGCTATCTAAATTCTTCATTGCAAGACGAAGAAAAAAATGTAACAGAAACAGGATTTAGAGATGAGCTACTAGCTCGAGTTCAAGAAGAAGAACTCGTCAATGACGTAACTACTAGCTCATGTGATCCTCAACTCGGAAATTACACTAACAGCACTGAGAATGCTACTAGCATTACAACTACTAGTAATGAGGAAGAAGAAGAATGTGATATTTTTTATGGGCAATGGGTATCCAGAAGGTTCATGTCCATATATTGATAAAGATTTTGATTGTTATCTCAATAAGAGACCAGATAATGATTTCTTAAAATGGCAATGGCAACCCAAGGGATGCAGTTTTAATTCCTCTTCTTTTACGAGGTTTATAATAAAATGTAGAGATTAATGTTGATTTTTTTCATATTTTTTCCTTTTCAGATTAGATGGGAATGATTTTCTAGAGAATGAGAGGAAAAAGAATGCTATTCATTGGGGATTCATTGAATAGAAATATGTGGGAATCTTTAAACTGTATACTTAGGAACAGTGTTATGGATAAGAAGAGAGTATATGAGATTTCAGGAAGAATGGAATTCAAGAAACAAAGAGTTTCTTCAATCAAATATGAGGTTATATATTTTTATTTATTAAATCACAATTTTTGTGTTATTAATTTCTCTTCTAATCACTGAATTTGAGTTTGAGTTTGAGTTTATAGGATTATAAATGTTACATAGATTTGTGTATACTTCATTTCTGGTTAGTACATCAAATTATTATAAGATTTTGTTCTCCAAACTAAACTTTAACTTTTTAACTTAGTTAGATCCGGAAGCAACTTCTGAAAGGGTGACCCTCGAAAGGTGTCTTATACAATTTTATATGATATTCGTAAAATTTGTACTGTCGCATCTATCGACAACAAAACTTTTAAAATGTCATTGGAGTTTGAAACATTAGATTTGCATTTGTGACTCTGGTATTCTGCCAGCTGAATTCGATTTGACAAGGAAGATAGTGTTTAAAGTAGTAGTATGATGCATTTTTCTTTTTATAAATAAAAAACTTCCGGTGCTATCAACAACCTCATGCATTTTTATTGGTTTTCTTATATGTAGGGAGAACTATTTTCAAGAAGGTATACATGTATATCCTAGACTTGGGGTTTTTTTTTGACGAAAAAAACGAAATTTCATTAATTAAAGAGAGGACTACAGAGTTCTATAGTAAGTTGTACAAGAAGAGGGGACGGATCTCTCCACCTCTTCCCCGCACCATTTAACCGAGCATGATTGGCTAAAGTATCTGCTATCTTGTTATCCTTCCTACTAATAAACGTTAAATTACAATAATGGATTAAATTTAAAAGTTTTTTGCAGTCTATTAATAAAGCATGACAAGACCAGGGTGTTGTAGTCGTGATGTTATTAACATCATCTATGATCATCTTTGCGTCCCCCCGAAACAAAATATGACTCCATCCTTTTTCTTTTGCCCAATATATGGATTCTCTCAAGGCCATAGCTTCCGCCTGTTGACTGGATCCTACCCTCGCCACTCCTGAGGTACCTGCTATAAAAGAACCCTTTGGGGTGCGAGCTATTGCTCCATATCCAGCTGCATAGTTAGAAATCGAGTAAGAACCATCGAAATTTATTATCACATAATCATCATTCCTAGGGGCCCATTTGGATACACTTCTTTGTTCGGAAATAATTGCTTGTCTAGTATACTGCAACTGTTTATACTGGGTTCGAGATTCAATAATTGTAACTCTTGTTTCTATGGGGCTTAATTCGACTTCAGGTTGTTGTTGGATGCTGGGAACTTGGCGATTGCCATTACCTAACGAGAGGTGATTTTATGGGCCATTTGGCTGAGAAACTGGAAAGTGTGAAATGTGATCGTTATTGGGATTAGTGGAAGGGATAGTAATGGGTGTATGGCTGAGGTTGATGTTGTAGTTGTGAGGTGAAACTGTGGTTTTGGTTATGGTTTGTAGCACAGAAACGGGGTTGGGTTTAGCATTGTTAAAGATAATATCACACCTATGTTTCCATATCCGCCAGAGGATATTGGATATATACACTATCGATATTTCATCTTTGAAAGTAATGGTGATATTGTGCTTGTGCCAGGAAATTATCCACTCTAGGATGCAATTATAAGATAACATGTTAGAATACAGACTAGGCCAAAGAGTCTCCCAGATTTTCTTAGCTAAAGCGCATTTCATAAAGAGGTGCGTACTAGTTTCTACGTGCTTATTACAAACTTGGCACATTTGGTCTTTCTCATCTAGGTGTTTGAAGATTCTTCCTCTTACTTTTAAGGTTTGTTTCACCAATTTCCAAATGAAGAGGTTTAGTCTGTATGGGGTTTTGATTGACCAAATTTTTTTCCATACCCCCAGATCCATTTGATTGGCTCTTGAAAGAGGGAGACTATTTTGAACTAACTTTTTATAGGTTGAGGCCACAGAAAATACCCCATTTGTTGTTAGATTCCAACCCATTTCGTCCCGTCCTCCCGGGATGATAGAGATGGCTAAAATTTCCTCTATTTGATTTCTAGTGAACAAATTCCTAATGAGCTGGAATTTCCAAAAATGTGATTCTTGGTCAATGATCTCGCTAACCCAAACTAACCCCGAGTTCTTTGAGACTCAGAGACTTCATCTATTTTCATACTATGTATCCAATTATATTCCCAAATCCTAACCTTGGCACCATCTCCAATGGACCAGAAGTGATTGTCCCGTATTATATTTATGCCCTTCAAAATGCCTTTCCAGATCCAGGTATCCCTTGGGTGTTTTTGGGCAATCAAAGGGCTGGAGTTGGAAAAATAGCGAGCTTTTAAGACCCTGGCCCATAGTTTTGTTTCATTATGAATTAGTCTCCATGCTAATTTGGTAAGCATAGCTTCATTAAACAAATTCAGGTTCTTAAACCCTAAGCCACCCATACTTTTTGGTTGGCAGAGAAACTTGGGGTACTTAAAGCATACGAGAAAGCACTTGCTACGTGGAGAAAATGGATCGACAAGAACATTGATTCTAACAAAGCTCAATTTATTTTCAGAAGTTATTAAAATGCATACCTCAATTCATTACGATATGTCTATGGAAAAAAATATTATTATTTTTTATTATAATTTAAAATAAAAAAGTTTGTATCTTTTTTATACATAGAGGTAGTATTGGTTGTGTGCAATCGTACTTCAATTTGTTATAGTATGATATTTTCTAAACCACCCATCAATATGAACAATGTGTAGTGGAGGAAGATGGAATACAGGGGGAAAATGCAACAGAGTAAAAGAACCAATTTTAGATGCACCTAATTACATAGAGAAGTATCCTGCAAAATTGAAAATACTAGAAGACACTCTATGAGAATGAAGACTCCTGTTTTATATCTAAATATAAGTAAGCTTACTTATTATCGAGCCGATGCTCACCCTTCGATTTATCGGAAAGTATATAAAACCATTGATGAAGAAAGGATGCAGCTGAACATTCCATACAGGACTGTAACCACTGGTGTTTGCCTGGAATTCCCGATATATGGAATGAACTACTTTATGATTCTCTCTAAAAGATTGGTAGATTGTAATCATAATTCGTGTAGTAACAGATTTGAGAAATCTAAAAATGGAGTTTTAGCTTTGCACTTATTCTTTTTTAGTAAGTCTAATTTCTGTCTAATATTTATTGCGAATCAGAATGTATAAGGAATGAAATTTTGTATTATTGTCTAAACACATTCTTTCGAACCTAGCGAGATTTTAGACTATTATGTATTAACTATTGTACCACAGTCCCATTTGGTTTTAGTATTAATTTTTATTTTATTTTACAAGACTCGTTTTGTCCCATATATAAAGGTGAAATTTAAGGTTTTAGTTGTTTTATTAGATGTGCGATATTTTCAATTCTAATGTAGTTTTTTCCACATATATCATTGTGTATTATATATGGGTAATCACGTTGAAAATAATATAAAAGTTAAATAAGAAGATTGATAAATATTAATTAAATCAAGACAATTTATTAATCTAGAAGATTTTATAAACTCCACTTTTATCTATGGGATGGAGAGAATACTTATTATTGAATTGAAGTTCTTAACTTAACAGGTTTGTATGAATTTTAGCCGAACTTTATTGAATGTCGCAGGTAATTATATACAGATATGTTGTAATATTTTTTCAAATCTCGATTCTTCAAAGTATATTTAGGGTTCTGTTAAAGATTCTTGCTCAATGGAATAGGTCATTAAGCAGAATATGACCAACATCGATACATTTAATAGTCCACGATTTTGTAATACTGTAGCTTTGTTAAAAATATTTTGTGGAAGAATATGACTAATATCCGTACATTTATAGGGTTCCAATGAAGATTCACATTCAGTAGAATAAATAATTAAGCAGAATATGACCAACTTCGATATATTCAGGGTTCTAGTGAAGATTTTGACTTACTTGATGAGGTCATTAAGCAGAATATAACCAACATCGGTGCATTAAGAGTTTCGTTGAAAATTCTGACTCAATAGAATAAGTCATTAAGCAAAATATTGTACATGAGCTAGAGACTTGAAGTTTGAAAATTTCTGGATTGAATGTAAACTGTAAAAGAATAATTTCCTTTACAAAAGGAAAACAATATTTGATGGCTTTGTAGAATCAAGGGATTGTGAAATAAGCGATGAAGATATTCCAAGATTGTTAGAATTTTCTGGGTTTTGGTTTCTTTACAAGATCAGGAAATTAGAGGGCTGATATTTTAGCTTCAGATCACGTAAATCTTCTTTGCTTAATGCCTAGATGGATAGAATACCAAATTTTCTGACAATATTGATACAAATGTGTAAGATTCATGTTTTGATAGATGACAATATTGATACAAATGTGTTGCATGAGCCTTTTACTAAGGAAAATGTTCCTTAGTTACGGGTAAGTAACAATTCCTCCAATCCTTCCTTTGGTTTATTTTCCTTACCTCTTTTTTCCTTGCCTCTTGTCATGGATCTTTTGTAGTAATATATCTCCGATTCACAAAAAGAGAAAGAAAAATCCATATGTTATACAACTGCAAATTGAATAAAAAAGACTCACACACAAGGTAGAAAAAAGAAAAAAAAAGAAATTTAATAGATAAATTAAGTCAAAACAAATACAATACTGATATTTTAGGTCATATTTGTCTATGTTTGACATATTTGACCAGCCTTAACTAAACCCAGTTTCCTATAAAAAAAACTATCTTAAAAGAAAACCATTGTTATTTTATATTCCTTCCGTCCCATAAAAAAAATATTTCCACTTTTTCATTTAGCCTTTTAGGTTAATAAAAGTATTTTTTTCGTTGGAGATAGTACTATATAGTGGTTTAACATAAATCAAACGGGTGTTAATTAAATGGTACTTCTAGTTCTAGGTATAAATTAAATGGTACTTGGGTTCAAATGACAATAACCCAATAGTTTGTGTTTCTGAACGGGTAACTTGAGGTTGTTGTTATTGGACTCATGTGTGTCTTCTGCCCAAGTGTTTTTGGTATTACACCCAAAATTCCGACATAAGCCTCCAAATATAGAGAAAGTTTGGATTGAATTGTGACACTCGACTCGTGAAAATATGGCCACCATGACGATAATAAGTAACAATTGTAATAACCAAGAACAACACAAATGGGATAAAAAATCCAATAACACCAACGAGGAAGACAAAATGAAGCTATGATAACTACCACAGAAGACGCCAATACGAGACGGGATAACTTCAGTGATATGCAAGAATGATAGGGCAAGTGTGAGGGCATAAAATCACTTCGCCACATGTTCTCATCCTGAGACATAAATACGGATGAAACAGATACAAGGCAAACACTCGAGTAAACCTCAACCAGCTTAGGGATCTTCGTCTAACCTATGAAGCCATGACACATGGAAAGCACTAACTCAAGATCAACAATCAAGTTGAATGGGGAAGTTGGACAATAAATGCGCGAGCAGAGAAGTCACCTCAACAGTCAGTTAGCTGTCGGGACACTATTGAGAAAAGCTTAAGAACCATAGCGAAAGTTATGGCGAGAACTACTTGGCGAACATATCAGCGAGGCAAGACCAGCGAAGTTGGATTCTTCTCCAAGAAAAAATTAGCGAAGAAGTTACTTACGAAGATACTTGCGGAGTATTATGAACTGCCATCCATTATTGTAATTTGTCTATAAATACCAACGAGAATAATGAAAAAAGGGTTGAACTTCTTGTGTAAGGCGTAAGAGAGGTAGAACTAGTGAGAGCAATATTGTGTTAAGGTGGAAAGCTTGTAACTTTCTTCCCATCATAGTGAAATCAGTCACGTGGATGTAGGTTTTAACACCGAACCACGTAAAGTATTTATTACCGTTTAGAATTGGACCATAACGGAACCCCTTGTGTTCTTTACTTTCCTTTGTATTTGTGTGAATTCGGACCACCAATCTTGACATTTAACATTGAGAGTGGTGTGAGGTAAGCATTTAGATGTGTTGCAGGATTTCCTGCAACTATATTTTGGCGATAGAAACATGGATTGAAGAGAAAAAAACATTAAGAGTTTACTTTATCTTACTTGATTCTTAAGAAAAATTTAGATCTAAAAACTTTGAAGTATTGTTTGAGAAAGATAGAGTTGGGTCTCGTTTGTTTTGTAAGAGAAATCTTAAATCCGAGTTCCTAAAGCAAGTCTTTAGAAACGCGTTGGTTTAAGAAATAAATTCAGAAAACTAGGGTTTAAAAAAAATGAAGTTGTAGATCCGATCTTAGGGTTCATAGTTTTAACATTTTAAAAGTTCATTTTATATTTATCTTTAAAAACTTTGGGGTTTCATAAGAAAATTTAGGGTTACTTTCAAAATAATGTTTGTTTGATGTCATGAATCTTCAAAATCTTTGTGAAAAAGTGGTAAATCTTCATAATAGTTGCTTGAAATTGCAAGTTTTCAAAATCATAGGGCCCTTTACAGTTAATAACGTTCATAGGAAGAATTTTCAAGGAATAATTTTCTAATAAGTCAGCGTCAAAAGTTTTGTTTTCATCCAAAGAGTACTTTAACGGTTAAATCTGTTAGTAGATAGGTCCCATAATTCGGTTATTGTTTTGGATCTGTTGAAGAAATCATTAAATTAGAAATAAAACATTTAATATTATGGGTCAGATGTCAGATATAGGGTTATAAAGTTGTTTCTCTTCGTTATAATCGTTAGATTTACATTCAGTATCATGAATCGTAGGGTTAACCTTTGAGAAATCATTAAGGAGAACAACAAAATCATTTTTCTCACTGTGCAGGTAGCAGAAGGGAAAAATAGCGTCAAAGGTAAACAAAGGCACAAATAACGAACCGCGAAGGAGTACCAGGATCCACTCAGGTCAGTTAGAGAACAACAGGGGCAGACCACCATTTGGCGAAGTGAAAGAAAGAAAAAATTACATTATAGAAGATATGATATCGGTAGGAGCGCTCATCAAAGCGAAGGCATAAGAGTAGAGGATCTTGGACCTAATGATAGTGACACATCCGATGGTGAGGAGATCATGACGACAGAAAAGTTAAAAACGAAGCTCGCAAAAATGAGAAAGGCAAAGAAGAACCTGTTCCAGGAACAAGGGTTGCTCAAGCAGCGAAACATGGAGCTCGAGGAGGAGAATCTAAAGCTACAGCAGAAATCACCAGAAAGATAAAACTCGCCTGTGTCAGGCATGAGCAGGAGAAATGAACCACCCCCAAGGAAGCGAAGAGAGGTTGAAAGAGAAAATTTAGAAGAACGCAAAGCAAGAAGGTACCAAGAGGAGAAAGACCGACAGTTAAAAAAGACCAAATAAAAGAATGCGAATGAGGAAATGGACCAAGTGAACCAAGATATCTTGAAGGAGCTAAAAAGTATGCGATCAATGTTTCGTAGCTACCAGAACAATGGGAAGGGACAACAGTAAAAAACGTGATAGACGAAGCAAAGCGATCACCCTTTAGCGTTGAAATCTTGTATACAACTTTACCTACGAAGTGTATGATGCTAGTTTTCGGGAATATCTATGATGGAACTGGAAGTGCGATTCAACACATCAAGGATTATAAAACGATCAACGTTACAGTGGGAGAAAAAAGATGAGGTTATGTGCAAGTACTTTCCCTCCATCTTAAAAAGCGAAGCATTGGCATGGTTTGATGCTCTCCCTGAGTATTCTATCACGTATTTCCACGAACTTAAGAGGATGTTTCTCGCAACACACATGTATAATGATTTTTTGAGGTCGAGAGTAAAGAAATTTTTCGCATTAGAGAGAAGAGTTGGCAAAAGTCTGCGAAGTCTTGTCACAAGATGGAGGACCTTATGTAATGAAGTCATGGGTCACGAAACTAAAACGAATTTGGTTCGGAGCTTCGTCAATGCCCTGTTCCCAACTGATTTGTTATACATGGCCATATTCAAGCAGAAGAATAAATTGACCATGCAGGATCTCCGAGAATTTCAAGAAGAATACATCGTTCTGGAAGAGTTACAAAAAGGAAGTAGCTTCGTAGTCCACGGTGACAAAGGAGGTCATTTTCCGAAACCATGCGAATGTCCAGCGTAGATCAAATAAATTTGGAAAAGTACCACAAATAGATTATCGGGAGATATACCGAGATGAACACCTCAGCGAGACATGCAACTGAGTAGTAACTGGGCAAGAAATAATGAAGGAAGATTTCAAAGGCAGTGGGAACATCCCTCTTGGCGAGGAAGGTACAATGATCATAAATTCAGAGAGAGAAGACTTAATGCTCCGAGGTTTGAAGATATAAAGCTTCCCAAATTGAGTGCTCCACTATCTGTAATCATGTGATACATCGAAAAGAACGAATCTGAACGTATCCCGGAACCACCAAACAAAAGGATGGAGCCACCTATTTCCAGATTAAGTAACCAATTTTGTGAGTATCACCAATTTTATGGCCATACAACTGACAATTGCAGGAATGTGCAAAGAATGGTGTTGAGGTTGATAAAGCGAGGAAAACTTCGTAAATTGAGCGATATACAATAGGAACCCTCATCATCTTCGTAATTAGAGCCCGAAACATCGCGAGTGCACACAATTGAGATATATCGAGGAACCAATTTTTTGTGATGCAATACTATCATTCGTTTTGCGAGAACTGTAGCAAATTTTCACAACAACATCATGATCAGAGTACACAGATGAGACAGCAAGGGAAAAGAGATTTTGAGCGTGGAAAAAGCACCGCCGATGGAGAAGTGGATGTCTCAACCAATCATATTCTCAGCATCCGAAGCACCAGAGAATGGGAAGTCGCAAGCAAATCCACTTATGGTCACTTTGAAAATGAGCAAATGGGGAATAGACAGGGTTTTGGTTGACACAGGAAGTTCGGTGGACATTTTATTCAACAACACTTTCAAGCGAATGAACCTTTCGGACAATTTGCTTATTCCATCCACTTACAACATCTACAGATTCAATGGAGCGCCATCAAAGCCAAAAGGAGAATTTACCATGAAAATATACCTTGGAAAGATGAATACCATAACCACCTTTTGTGTAGTCAATATAGAGTCACCTTACAGTGCAATCATAGGAAGGCCATGGGTTCATGGAATTAAGGGAATATCATCGACATTTCATCAGTACTTGCGTTTCCCAACACCAGATGGAATAGCCGAGGTCAAAGGGGATCCTGCTGAAGCAAGATATTATAACGAAGTGGATGTTCGCCAGTATGAGGAGCCTGCCGAAAAGATCAAACAACTGAAACATCAAGAAAAAGAAAAAAAGCAAGAGATGCAGATTTGCGAAGAAAATACAACAAATGGAGAAGACTTACCCAGCGAAACATCAATTAAGGAGCATAGAAACTACAACATCCCGCCCCCTTCGGAGAGCAAATGATGAATTTCATAGCTATGGAGTTTACCATGGGCGTGAAAGGAGGAGCAAAAGAAAAATTAAAGGAAATCAAAGATAGTGCAAGGTCAAGTGTGCAGAAGTGAGTGAAGTTGAAAAAACCATCGCAGGAGTAAATAAATGTATTCGCACGGGAAACAGAAGATCTGTCGAGTATTGACTCAGTAGCAAATCAGAGAATCGAGAAGGTCAGTTGCGAAGAAACAAAAAACGAGATAAAGAAACAAACTTTGGATTCCATATTGTCAAGGAAGAAGACTCGGAGGATAATTGCAGGAAAATTCAGATGTGAATGTTTGAAACTGGTGAGATGGTCTTGCGACAAGCACCACCGTATAAAAAAAGACACGTGGGAAGACTGAAGCCATCTTGGGAAGGACCATATTTTATAAGGAGAATTATTGAAGGAGGAGCATACGGATCACGAAAGGGAGAAATTGGATTATCAATGGAACCCCAAGTACATCAAAAAATATCAACAATAAAATCGCAGAGGCAAGCAAAGGCTCTCGTGGAAAGTATGATTCTAACTTAAACCCTAAGACAACAGGCTAGAACCCCATGAATGTGATCCAAGAGTGCTTACGAGGTGAGGGAAATCAATACATAATACCTACAATTCGTTCCAAAAGACAAGAGGCAAATTATAAGACCTAAGACACATTACATGGAGAGGTTCTAGGATC
>JAJJMC010010218.1:2301454-2341693 GCA_023531435.1 Papaver californicum
CCCCCCCCCGCCCCCCCCCCCCCCCCCCCCCCCCCCCCCCCGCGGTAAGACCTTATTAGGAGGTCGATAATACCTTATGCGCCTAGGGTCAAGAGGAAATTAAGACCTATCATTCGTTGGATATCGTTGGGTTGTGGTTTGCCGCTTCTCGCCGAAATCATAATCTGGCGAAAGACATCCGACATGAGGTATATACTACGCATGACCATCCATTTCCATATGGGCCAAGGCCTTGGTAGTTTATCCCTGGTCCCCAAGACATCCCTCATAGGGTATGACCTCGTAACCTGAGCCAATTAGGCAGGGAGATAAGAGGACACGAAAACAAACTGGTTGTTGCATAACGGGATGGGAGGAGTTAGGGATAACCCCCCAGGGGGAACATAAAGGGATGACACATTCCTCTAGGAAGTTGAAGTAGCCAGATAAGGCGAGGTTTGAGAGACTATTACTCACGGAAGTATTTAGGCTCGCTTACTTCATCGACGAAGTAAATGACTATTAAAAATGCATCGCTTCGTATAAAGAAAAAAAATGCAAAGATAAGGAAATCAAAATAAAACTAAAGAAACATGGAATATTGCGAAAAAAGAATATATGAAGAAAAAACAGAGAAAATAAATAGAATTTATAACTAATCCATTTTTTTCCTGTCATTTAAGCAGATAA
The DNA here is from genome assembly GCA_023531435.1 of Papaver californicum. Lineage (NCBI taxonomy): Eukaryota > Viridiplantae > Streptophyta > Magnoliopsida > Ranunculales > Papaveraceae > Papaver > Papaver californicum. The sequence goes on from JAJJMC010010218.1 coordinate 2,302,124, forward strand.
AAAAGATAATATATTCAGCTTGGGAGCACCAACATCTACAAAAAAGGTGTACAACAGATATAAAAGAGAGAACCAAAAGAGGAAAGGACAGAAGCAGACAAAAGCAAATAAATCTTCACGAAGTAAGCTCAAGTTTTGTCATTATCACCAGTGACCGAGGTCTCGCCTGCACCAGTAGGAGTGTCGGTGCAATCCTTCGAAAAAAGAACTCTTTGTGTGTGCCTTTTGCCAACATCCCCTTCGGGAGCAGACCCACCATCTTTTTTGTTCTCTTCCTCGCCATCTTCATCTTCTTGGTCATTTTCTTCTTCCTCTTCATCATCCTCCTCGTCTTCATCTTCGTCATCAGTTTTAACCTCGGGGAAATTCAGGAGAATAAGTGAAATATTATGTTGCTCGCAAACCTGATTCGTAATATCCTGACAGGAAGAGTTCACAGACGATTTATAGTGCTTTTTCAGTTGCTTGTTAGCAACTTTGGTATCTGCTCGAAATTTGTAAAACTCTTCGACGAAATCATTCTGTTCCTTGGTTTTTTTCTCTAGATCAGATTGAACATTCACCAGGTCATTGCGAGCTTGCCCCAGATCACCCTCCATTTTATCCTTCGACTCTGTGAAAACAACAAAGATAAAATTAGCTGAGTGGCATCGTGAATCATAAGTAACAGACACGAAAAAAGTCCTCTACAAAGACCTCCATCCCAAATACTACGAGGAACTTCGTAGATAGGTTCCAGAGGTTTGATGGACAACTTCCAAGTTGTTGCTTTCTTTCGAGCATTGGCCTTGTTATTCCCTTTCAAGTGGCTCAAGGGATTGTTGTTATCCAAGATAAGAAACTGATTAGACTTGATAACTTCAAAAGTCTCAACTCGTGCTTGGAGAAGGTCAGTCTTTGTTGATTCAAGGTTTGATCATAGGGTGCGAAGAGTAAATTCAGATCCCTGGAGATTTGTTTCTAAAACACGTAGTTTCGTAATTACTGAATCATGCGCTGTTGAAGTCTTCTTACTACCATTTCACTGGCACAAAATTTGTTTCTCTAAACTAATAATCGTGGCTTGGCGCTGTTGACTCTCATTCTTATTAAAAAAATTCAACTCTTTTTGAAGCCTAATTTCCCGGTTGATAAGGCTTGTCTTTTTCTGCATCGAGTGTGAAATTCAATTCGTCTGTTTAGTACAGTTCTCGGGACAAGTGGCATACTCTACGAGACAGATAGTATATACGATCATCATACACTTTTTACTTCGCAGCAAAGGTTTCGCACTCCAGTTGATAATGATAAGCAGTATTTTCTCGCCTTAGACAAAGATTTTTAAAGGAATAAACCTAAGTATTAATTAGTGACAACAATAGAAGCAACAAGTCAGCGAAGGAAGATAGCGGTGTATACCTTTCAGTTCATCAACCTGACGGCGAAGCGAATGTGCCGTCTCCTTCTCTTTCTGCAACTCCATCCCCAGCAAAGAACTGTCCTTCTTCAACTATGAATTCTCATTCGCAAACAATTGACGATTTTTCTCATTTCTTCGAAGCTCAGTAAACTGAGCCAATTGGCGATTAATCTCCTGCGAAAGCAAATATATTTTTTAACGAAAACGAGAACTTAAGAACAAATAAATTTTTAATTGAACCAACTCAACTTACCAGCGTCATAAACCCAGTATGTTGAGCTTCGGTCAAAGCAGTAGAAGTCTCCACCTTAGAATAGTCATCAATAGTAAATAAGGAGTCCGAGCATAGACGAATCCTGACATGGCACACGGGAGTAGGAATTTCAACTTTCTTTCCCTCTGATACAAACTCAAACATCATATCCCAATAATTCATATGACGAGCACAACTCTCGTCCATGGAAGGCTTCTCAAGGGTCTCCAGCCTATTCTCCTTATGCTGCTCTTCTTCTTTTGCTTCATTCACAAGAGCCTCAGGGATCTTCGGCTCTTCAGTATATTTAACAGTGGCTTCACAGTGGAAATTGGTACGGAAGAAGGAATCTTAACCGAGTCATTTTGCATTTCGGGAACCTCACTGGAAGTCACCTAATCAGCCTCCTTGGATGAAGAGGCAGTAGCTTTAGCAGCAGATTCTGATTGCAACGAAGAATCTGGCACAAACTTGCTGTGGATGATGGAAGTAATTTTAAGGGTTAGAGGATCCCTCTTTGCCTTTCGTGGCCCAATTGAAACGGACTCCCCAACTCTCCTTGCGATCCATAAGGTTCGGAGTATAATTTGATATAAAGTTGTTGGAGCTATACTCGGAGCATCAAAGAACGCCGAAGCATCTGGAAGAGTAGAACGGTTCTGCAAACGGAATCCGAACTCGTTCAATAAGTGAACTGTATTTCCGCAGAGTTGAAACACGCCTCGTTGAGGCTTTAAGCGAGCCTAAACTTCGCAGAAGATGGGACACACTGGATTATACAAAGGAATGGGAAGACTAGCCTTTAGCTGTCCCAGAGTAACGACGACTCTATTCGCACTCCAAATTTCACCTTCAATCCAACCCAAGTCTAAGTTGGTAAGCTTTCCGAATCCTTTGGGAACAATAAGCTTAATTCCCAATTGATTTAAATCAGCGGTGAACTCAAGAATCTTCTTCTGAGCAGTTCTTTTCAGAGGAGAAAGACTAAAAGACCAAAAACAACAAAACATCAAAGGCTAATCAAAAAAATAGAAATTTAACCAAATCATGATGATCAACATCAGAGAACTCAATTATGAGCCTGGCTTGGAGAAGCACTGCGTTTTGGAGACATAATGATGGTTTTAACCATAAATTCGACCATTGTACAATATTAGTAGTTTACCTTGAGTATTTTGAGCTCAGAATTCTTCATTTTGAGCATTGCAATCACTCATTTCTCAAACCCTATATTTTATTTATTTTTTTTCCTCCAGAAACCCCTCTTCTTCTCCACTCATAAAAATATATATCTAAAGGGTATTATTTTTGGATGATCCTATTTTATCTTTTGTTGTAGCCCTTTATTATTTTCAAAAACACCCAATTAAACCAGGATAAATAATTCCAAAATAGAAACACCACAGCTCCTAAATAGCCTTCATAACTTGCGTGAAATAATTGGAGTCCACTTGAATTGAGCTAAAATCAAGTGTACTGGGCTTGGGCAATAAGTTAACACCTTTGGATCGAAATGCGAGTACGAGACACATACATTCCCTTTTTTTTTATCAATACATTTACATCAATTAGATTGTAGAATAAGGTGCAAGGGTAATTTGAAATAAGGCTCGAAATAAGAGCTCAAATTTTAACTATGGTGTTTTGTTAAATAGTTGGTAAGCTTCATTTTATAACACCATTTGTTTCAATTGATATCTTAAAGTTATAGTGCTTCAATACAAACCATATATGGTTTTAACCCAGTGGTACAATTCTAATTCTTCTAGACAAAATACTAGTAATACTTACTACGATTCAAATGGCACTTTTTGTGTTATTAAACAGGCAACCTGACATTGTTATTGTCGGACTCACTTGTATCGTTTGCCCGAGTGTTTCTTTTATTATATCCGGAAAACCAACATATGCCAATCAAAAAGAGCCATCTGGAATAAATCCAAACATTACACTCGTGGAAAAATGACAAAGTTACTGATGAGGACGAGGTAAATGTTGCTGAGGACAACAAGTAGCTATTGTAATAACCAAAAATAGCAGAAATTGGGTAAGATATCCAGTGAAAAGAGTGAGGAAGACAGAAAGAGGCGAAGATAGCCACAACAGATGATACCAATATCAGCCTAGTGAATTTCATTGCGACAGGCAAGAATGTTAAGATAAGTAGGATGAGAATTGAGATTGGCATAAGCCATGGGTGAGTCTCAAATGGACTACTTCCTTGCTGATACTTTAAAACCATCACCGGTACTCCTAATTTCTCAAGTGCACTACCATATCTCCAATGATATTGTTGATGATGTTCTGTGCCGATTTCAATAGAGTAGCGGTGTGATCGTTGGCTTCTTGAAGAACGCCGCACAGATAATAAAGGAATCGGTTTTCCCATGCCTGCATATACCAATCTTGTTTTTTTTTCTCCCTCCTGAATTCCCCCTGCTGATTTTTTCTTGTCTCTTTATTTTTTCTTGAAGCTTTAGAATGTGTTTTATTTATAGCACTTAACTTGGTCCTTGCCATCTAAACTTGAAGTCCATCGTGTGGGGTGGCTCCGCCACACCTTATGTGTGCTGCATTTTGTTCTTTAATACTAAATTCTTTCTAATAAATGGACTGCTATTAGGTATCAAAGATTACATGAAAAACTTTTTATCATGAAAAGCTTTTTAGCCTAGACTGTTCTTTTTTACCTGGCGAATTTAAAGGTGACCAAAAATTAATTAGTAACGACTAATAAAATAAAATAAGATCATTTTAAAGTAATCTCAATATATCCCTTATCCATATAATTTTTATAATGGCTAATCTATCCTTGCTTAATTAGTGTTAATTTTGATCAATTAGTTAATTAATTTGGTTATAGTTAGTGTTACAAAATTATTTGAGTTAGTTTTGGATTAGAAATCAAGAGTGTTTTAGATTGATTTTTCGAGTTATAGTTTTGTACAATCGGTAGGATCGTGATTTTTATCCCTACCGATTGTACAATCGGTAGTTTAATGAAGTGCTTAAACTATCGACTTAAGGTGTCGCCCCAAATTGAATTTTTCAAAACTTACAAAAATTCTAACTCTTCATCTTTCACAATCGGTAGGGATTGAAAATTTATATCTACCGATTGTAAACATACAATGAATTAAATTTGAAAATTTTAAACTTTGTAATCGGTAGTTTAAAGATCAATTTTATCTAACAATTATAATGGTTTTGTCGTCCAGGACTTTTCTTGCCAAAATCGGTAGTTAGTGAACATAAATAACTACCTATCGTGGATAATCGGTAGCACGTGAATTTAATAACTACCGATTGTATGTAATCGGTAGTTTTGAAACATTATTATCTACCGAATAAATCATTTCATTAAATCTAAAAGGCATACATCGCTTAACATTAAAGGAAATAAAATATAATAAATCAGTAGATTACACTTAAACACTTAAGCAAACCTATTATCAAACCTTCAACGGGTCGTATGACGCCCGCGACGACGTTCTTCACATCTTCGGAGAATAATCAACACAAAAGGGTTGTATTCTTCCATCACCCTTAGGATCTCAAAATGAGGTTGGTACCTGAAATCTGAACCTTTCCATCTTCTCCATTCCTCCAGAGATCTGGAAACAACTTCATCATCAGTTTCATTCCTAATTCTTCTTTCATTCACCTTAGCGGTTAAACTAGAAAATTATAGTACTTCCCTTGTTATTTTCATATATCGATAAAAAAGGCCTGCTCTGTTCCGGTTATTGGGGTTACCGGTTTCATTACAAAAGTTAGCATGAATATGTTCTAACCATTCCATGCTCATTGAACCATTCATCCGACGTTCATAACCGCTTGTTGGATAATGTAATACTATGTTTCGACATAGGAATAAATCTTCCTCTACGGTAAAATTCTCTGCATTAAGCCTAAAATTTTCGTAAGCCATAATTATGAAAACGAGAGATTATAAATTTTCTATGAAATGTAAAAGCTGTGGATTTGAAATGGAAATGAGAGATATATATTCATTTATATATAGGTGTATCATAATACAAATTATAGCCGTTGATCAACATTGACAAATCAGAACGGTAGCAAAAACGAAATTCGAATTTTTAAAAAAAAAATTAAAAAAATTTCAACATTTTCTACAAGCACAATCGGTAATTTAAGAAATTCTTAACTACCGATTATCATAAGAATCCCCTAATTGGAATTCGATTTTTTTAAAAAAAATTCAACATTCCTGAACACTCATAATCGGTAGTTTAAGAACTGAAAAAACTATCGATTATCATAAGTAGCCCCAAATTGGAATTCGAATTTTTTTAAAAAAATTTAACATTTTGTACAAGCACAATCGGTAGTTTAAGAAATTCTTAAACAACCGATTATCATAAGTAAACCAAATTGGAATTTGATTTTTATAAAAAAAAATCAACATTCCTGAACACTCATAATCGGTAAGTTTAAGAATTGAAAAAACTACCGATTATCATAAGTAGCCACAAATTGGAATTTAAATTTTTTTAAAAAAATTCAACATTTTGTACAAGCACTATCGGTAGTTTAAGAAATTTTTAAACCACCGATTATCATAAGTAGCCCCAAATTGGAATTCGATTTTTTTTAAAAAAATTCAACATTTTGTCTTAGCTCAATCGGTAGTTTAATAAATTTTTAAACTGCCGATTATCATAAGTAGCCCCAAATTGGAATTCGAATTTTTTTAAAAAATTTAAACATTTTGTATTGGCACAATCGGTAGTTTAGGCGAATAATTTACCTATCGATTGTCCTAGCAGTCCCAAAAATAAATTTGTCCAAGTTTTGAAAATGTAGATATTTTATACTACCATAATCGGTAGTTGAAGTGAATCCTTTATCTACCGATTGTAGCATCCCCAAAAATAAATTTGTCCAAATTTTGAAAATGTAGAATTTAGTCCTACAATTATAACCGGTAGGCAGGGGTTTAAATTATCTATCGATTATAATTGTATTTCCTCCAGAAGCTTTAATCGGTAGTAATTAGATAAGGTTTATCTACCGATTATATTATTTTCTGACAAAAACAAGTAACATTCCCAGAATCAGTACATTAATATAAGCATTTACTTCCGATTACAACCAAACTATGAGAATATATTTAAAAATTTCTCAGAATCGGTAGATAAAGTTAAACAATTACTTCCGATTACAACCAAACTCTGACAAAATATTTGAAAATTTCTCAGAATCTGTAGATAAAGTTAAACATTTATTTCTGATTACACTTTGGACTTAATGAACTCATAGATTTCAACAAATATGAATTCTTCTCCTTTTTCCTGATAGTAGTGTGTTTTTACGAGATCCTCCTACAAAGGCATAGAACAAAAAGAAAATAATTCATCAAGTTTACTATGTTATTATTGGAAGATCTTAGAACCTAGCTTATGTAAAAGATGTTTACAAATTGTTGGATCGACAAGCCTAAATGGGTGCGGTTAAAGATCCGTTGTTGTATAGCTATATAATCAGCTATCCTTATTTGAATAAGTTGGTACCTATCGTGAATTTGTTCAAGAGATCTTTTCTTTGGATTTCCATAATCTCGCACATATTTGATGTAGATCCTCCCCCAAAAGGTTTCGGGTGTAACCCTTCCAGCTATGCCATCTTCACGTAGGGTTTCGTTATACCATGTTTTGGTTATAAACAAATCTTCAGTTGAGTCAAATATTGTCATGCTTGTAAGTAGAGGTATGGAGTGAGTTACAAAGAGGATATGCTTCAATGAAATTTGTAGAGTGTATGAAACTAGGTGTATGTGGTATTTGGTTGAGAAAACTGGTGTATTTTTAGGATAATTTCAAAAACTAGCCGTTGATTGTACTTTCATTCTAAATAATTGCACAACTTCCTCAAATATCAATAGTCATAAAAGTAAACAACAATCGGTAGATAATAGAAACCCTTTACTACCGATAACAACTATTACTCAAACACAACAACCCATTTTCCCGAACATAGAGAGAGACTTAATGACTAGTATCTTCAAAAACTTACTACAAAGACTATAATCGGTAGATAATAGAACAATATGACGTCCGATTGTACATCTATGGTCATTATTCCATGATTCAGCAGCATCGACGAACCTTGAAGTGGTTGAATTTGTCCATCACCTTAAGGATGTTGAAAAGAGCTTCGTAATGGTAATTTGATCTTTTCCATCGTCGTCATCCCTCGAGAGATCTTGTTATAACTTCATCATTAGTTTCACTCCTCAAACAATATCGATTGATAATCGGTAGTTTAAGAACTGAAAAAACTACCGATTATCATAAGTAGCCCCAAATTGGAATTCGAATTTTTTTAAAAAATTTTAACATTTTGTACAAGCACAATCGGTAGTTTAAGAAATTTCTTAAACTACCGATTATCATAAGTAGCCCCAAATTGGAATTCAATTTTTTTTAAAAAAATCAACATTTTGTACAAGCACAATCGGTAGTTTAAGAAATTCTTAAACTACCGATTATCATAAGTAGCCCCAAATTGGAATTCGAATTTTTTTAAAAAAATTTAAAATTCCTGAACACTCATAATCGGTAGTTTAAGAAATTCTTAACTACCGATTATCATAAAAAAGTGGCCAGGAACAGACAGTTCCTGGGGTAAATGAAATCGGTAGATATTTATCTACCGATTGTATTACGCTTACATAATCGGTAGTTTGTTATCTACCGATTGGTGATGAATATACATAATCGGTAGTTTGTGCAAACCCGTTAACTACCGATTATAATGTAAAATTTGAAGAAAATAACTTGTTAAAAATAAATCGATTGCAACTCAAAAAAAGAACATAAAATTCTTTCAAATGTTAGACATTAAAACCAGTAATGTTAAACACTATAGTAATATCCATCAAGTTAACAACCACAATCTAACTTCTAACTTTTTTGGTTTTGGTACGAGGAGCACGAGCATCAGCGGCATTTGCTTCAGGAGCAGCACTCGTTGGTCCGCGAGATCTTTTACTGTACTTTGATGTTAACCTCTTCGAACGATTCGCAGATTTCTCTCCAAACTTGATATCATAGTCTTCATTATCGATGTTATCAATGAGGACTTTATACGCACTCGTTGGAAGCACTCCCACATTGATGCACCCAGCTATCTTGTTCGACAAAAATGCAAAGCTTTTTTTATGTTTTTAGGCAATAACAATCAAACGATTATTATCTAAAATATTGACCCGTAATACTAAAATCAAAAGGAAATAACATTACGTATCATCCTTTCATAGCTCGAGTGTTTTTCCTTGATGATGCACCTATATTCGGGCACCCTGGTGCTGTTTCCTTTATCTTCACGGATTACGTGAAGATGAGAATGCTCCCGGTACCATACCATATAGACAGGATCAACTCCATCAGCTCCGGTGACAGGTCTCCCCGCGTTGATCATCGATTGTATCCTGTTGTCCCAATGTTTAACAGATGAGTTATCAGAGTAAACAATTGTGATCGAGTCCTTACCACAAACACAATTCTCCACGTCCAGCTCGAACCTGCCCCTGAACCGACTCCAAGGTTGTTCTTGGACAAAACCTAGTTGATGTATCACCCTTGTGGCATTGTACATTACAGATCCAGTTGGATGCCACAAGGGTCCATAGTAGAACGCCAACTCAGACCTTCGCACTATATGACCATTAGTTAGGTCTTCCATGTAGGGATCAAAGCATACATCTTGGGACGCCATGGAGTCTAGTTTCCTCCTCAAAGTAATCAACTCCTGCTCCTTGATCCTTGGATGGTTTCCCGAAAAGATGTATTTTGTGCCTCGGGTTGTTCCTTCCTCCCATGCCGGTTTTTCTCTGGCCAACTCGGGAGATGGGAAGTAATCTTAGATCCATGTCTAGTGTACATATCAAACCAAGTATCGGAAAATTGATTCTTAAAAGAAGAAAAAGTAAATAACAATCAAACCATCAATGGAGTTACTAAAATACCTGTAATAAGCTCAAGTTTCCGGCTATTTGTCTAGTCGCCTCCCTGGATTCCTTTCTCATCTCTTCCATCAAGAACGCAAGACATGTCGTGCCCTACGAATAGTCTTGAACTTTATTGAGGGGATCCAAAAGTTATAACAAGTTGGCGTCAACCCGGTTGCCACTAGCATTGGGGAAAATCACACATCCCAAAACGCATAGAAGATATGCAGTGGCAGCAGCTTTGACCTGGTCATCGCTAAACTCTGGGTTCAGCTCTTCCTTAGCCTTGGTGCCTCAGAACATTTTCATCATATGAACCATGCTGAATTTCCTGGTTTTGTATTTAGCGCACCGTCCAAACTCTTTATTGGAGGTCTCTCGGTCCCAACCAAAGCACCTCTCAGTGTAAACATAAAGTTGTTCCCAGCTTAACGACTTCACATAATCAAACTTCACCGCCTTATCATGGTCAAGGAGAGCTAGAATCTGCACCACATCATCAGAGGTGATGGTCATCTCTCCCCACGGCATGTGGAAGGTACCGGTCTCAGGATAATACCTCTCCATGAATGTCAATATCGACACCCGGTCGTGAGGTAACATGGAATTCTTGGCAGCCGTAGATAGCCCCGAGTTCTGTATAATTTCCTTGAACCGTTGACACTCACCTTCCAACGGCCAATCGTTCATCTTTGTTGGTGCGGACGTAGGTTTGAGTAGACGGACCGTATTAGAATGGTCCTAATATACACGACGAATTAAAAAATAATTAGAATAACAGTTAACACTTCTACGAATAAAAAGACAATATGTTAAAAATGGTGTTTTATAATTATTACCTCAGTAGAGTATATTTCTTTGGCCCAAGAATCCTTGTACCCAAACAATAGATCTCCTCCATCTATTGGGAGGCCAGGGATTTGACCTTGTTGTAGACCCTTCATCTTCAAAGAGTCGGGGACTTTGTGACCTCCTTTCTTTCTGGCTTATTTCTTTATACCACTTTCTTCTTCTTCTTGGGTACCACTTGGTCCACCTTCTTCGAAGTATTGAGCTTGTGGAGCACTTGGTACTCCTTCTTCGTATTGGCTAGCGCTCTTTTGTCTTCTTGCACTAGCGGTAACCTTCTTCCCCCTTCACGATGAGGCCCCCATAGAATTGTATCGTGGGCTTACTTTGATCGTCTTTCTCTTCTTTGATACAAGATAAAAAACAATTATTTCAGTACATAATCCGTAGACAAAGTAAATTGAACTCAACATATTGTGTACAATCGGTAGTCAAAAAAACAACTTAACTACCGATTGTGTACAATCGGTAGCTCGGGCTCTACATTAACTACCGATTATGCATAAAAAATGGAACACAAAAGTCTATGGACACACGTACAATCGTAGTTACATAAAAAATTTAACTACCGATTATGTGTAAATTTGGAAACAGGAATATAATCGGTAGTTTAGGTGTAAAAATAACTACCGATTGTGCTCGATATTTTGAGTAGCATTAACTAGCACAATCGGAAGTTTAACCCTAAACCAAACTACCGATTATCACTAAATTTGGATCCAGTAATACAATCGGTAGTTTATGTCTAAATATAACTACCGATTGTGATCGATGTTTTTGAGGTTCACTAACTAGCACAATCGGAAGTTTAACCCTATACGAAACTATCGATTATCACTAAATTTTGATCCAGTAGAAGAATCGGTAGTTTATAACATAAACATAACTACCGATTGTGCATGATGTTCATGAGCTGTGAAGAACACTAACACAATCGGTAGTTTAATACAACCACGAAACTACCGATTGTTCTACTGGACCTAAAACCCTTGATATTCTAGTGACTAATTCATGCGATTCAATCAATATAAACAAAAATAATGGTAAACCCCTTACCTTATTGGAGCCATTAAGTGATTGAGAGGCTGATTGTCAGAATCGGTGTCCGTTTCTAGGTCATCCTCATCGTGTTCTTCGCGTTCTTCGTATTGTTCTTCAATAATCTCTCGATCTCTTATTCTTGTGGCAAAATCCGCCCACTTTGTATTAGGAGGTTGACGATTTGTTTGCTTTTGTCGAACCATTTTTAGATTGTAATAACGACGATTAATTGGTTTAGGATTATACGATGAATTGGTTTACGATTAATCGGTTGAAAATGAAAATGAAATGCCACAATCGGTAGTTTGAAGTGGAAAGGAGAAGAAAAGAAAATTGTTGATGGAAATCGGTAGTTTGAAATGAATAAACGTGAAATAGATTTATGTTTTATTAGTGAAAGGTTTTATAGTAATTATTTAATTAATAAAAGGGTATTTTAAATTTTTTACATATCTTTAGGTTACCCTTTAATTACACTCATGAAATTAGGTTAAAAAAGTCACCCCTAATTAGATTTTGGGTGCCTCGAATTCGCCAGCCTTTTTTATTGGGACTCACTGGCTTCACTCATCCAATCCGCGAAATTACATTCTGACTGACTTGAGATTGTTTGGGTTGGATGTGAAATATGAGAAAGCGACTGTGAAAAATGTAGCTCCTCGGTCAAGGCCCTTGTATTTATTGTAATCCTCTTTTTTTGTCTTTTTGTTTTTGTCTTTCATTGTTTTTTCCTTTTCTTCCTATTGGTAAAAATCCCACGCCTTATCTTCTGATTGAATATTACAATTAATCTCCAGAAAAAGTTCAGTGATAAAAACGTCATTTTCAAGTTTTGAGTGCACAAAGAATCTATAGAGCATAAACATAGAATACTACAATTAATCTACTTACTACTTTAGATGAATCACCAAGTTTAAGAAAGGTGGTTCAAAACCAAAAAAAAAAAGCAAGCGTAAGGAAATTTCTCGAAAAAGTGTCGTTGACAACTTCTAAATTGATGTTTGTTCTTTAATTTTTTTTCCTATAGATTCTATTATTGGGTATCGCCGGTGATTCGCCACCGGTCAGTGCCTCTTCAAGTATTGAACCAATTCCTGAGGCAGTATCAAATCCAACTATTCCAATTCCAGCTATAATATAAAGACGTACTGTGTTACACCAACTTTTAGATCGTAAGACAAGTCAATATGTGTTGTACAATGACAAGACAAGTCAATATGTGCTGTTTCATAAATCGATAAAAGCAAAGAAAGATAGAGGAATAAAGAAAAAAGAAAATATTTGCTAATAACCATCCGATAAGGTTGAGAAATGAGGATCTTTGGATTATCCAAAATTTCAAGTCTCTCAAAATATCACCTATAAAGGAGAGATTTTACAAATACCTATTTTTATCTAAAAAGTCTCTCAAAATCCCAATAAGTAACAAATCCATGATTTTAAAGTCTTAAACCAATAACAAGAGTGTTTGAGTGACTCCCAACAAATCTTAATCCAATAACAAGAAAGTTTGGAAGAACTTAAAAGACTTGAAAAATGTTTCTATCAATAACAGGAGAGTTTGGGAGACTCTCTAGAAATCTCAATTGAATAACAGCCTATTTAAGAATTCTTTATAAGTCATTCTAAATCCTAATTAACTACCCCTGTAAGTCTTTGCTATCCTATGAGAGATAGGAAAGGGACGGAATAAGCTTATTTATGGTAGACGGAGTAAGATTAAGTAAGGAAGAACTTATTTTACACACCATAATCCTTTGGTGTTCTTTTTGTGACACTAGCTTTGTGCATGGTGCTTATTCCCCATTCATCACCGTATATGTTAAGAGTTCTTGTGGTGGTACGAAATGTTAATGATTTTGTAACCGTTGGTCCATGTACAAGAGTGTCTCGTATGAGTTCCATATGTGTCTCATGACCTCAAAAGGAAAGTCAAAAACTATCCGCAACAAAAAAGATATGAATGGGAAGAAACTAATAAAATATCCATTAAATATAAAAGGTTAACTATAGGATTTACAAACCTCTTCTAACCTAATTCTTTCATCTTCACCGTTATATTTCCCCGAATTGTTTAGCCATTTTTATCATTTAAATGTTTCATCGAAACAACGATCAAACTACACATTAAGTTCACTTGTCAGATATCCATAATAGGTGACTCTGATCCGATATAATTAAATATAGGTTGTAAAAGAAGTATAATACTTTTTAAACTTAATAGCCAATATAAGAGTGGATTTCTTTTATCCTTAAAATATCTGCATCAATTAAACTTTACCAAGTATCCTTACCATAATTGATGCATCATAAAAGGCATATTTCAAGCAATAGGAATTGAGGATTTTATCACCATTTAACATGAAAGCTTTATTTATATCTTTAAGTGTTAAATTTTTAGAGGCAATTCAGTATCTCAAATTACATTTCATTGCTAAGATATCGTTAAGAAGGTTGGTATGTTTTGATCTTGATTTTTTTTTTTCTTTTTAATATATAACCTTTTCATCACAAACAAAAAGAAAAGAAAAAAAGTATGAAGGCCCTTGAACCCGAGGGTATGCTCACATTCAATTCAGACTCACCATATACACAAAAAAAGGATTATTACGGGGCGATATGAATTAGTCGAAGGTTGCAGTGTTATCTCCAACCAGGGTTGTGGGATGAAGAGTATAAATTACTCCGCTAAAATTATCTTTCCTGATTTTGGGATAATTTGATAAGTTCCGTTGGGAGCTTCATACTAATTTTTATTTAAATCATAAAAAATTAGGATCAATTATTTTTCATATTTCCTTTATCAATGACACAAAGATACTTTTTACTTTTTTTTCTTTTTACTATAAAAAAAGATAATATTAGAAAAAACAATTACAAAGTTCGTAAGAAATATGAGATATTAGATTCATCCCACTCTCCTGAGATATTGTGAGTTATATTATGTTTGGCTGCTTTATATGCCAAATCATTAAGAGCTCTACTAAATGTTCCAGCTTAAAAATAAAACATTGTTCAAAACAACACTATGACCATCCAAAATGGAGCAACTTGACCAGCTAATTTGGTAAGCATTATTATTATGATAATTAAGCAATGGCATTTTTGGTATCACTCCTAAGCAAACAATTAATAACTGCTTTGACTTGATCCACTTGACTGCTTCTAAAATAGCCATACTTTCAGCTTCCTCTACGTTTTTTGTTATATATGAGATAAGAACGCATCTCTAGTAATTACCTACAATATCAGTAAGGATAATAACAATTTCAGACTCATTAGAGTTAGTGTCAAAGGAAACATCACAAAGAGCTAAGGTGCAATCATGGGGAAAAACTCTAATATTAACATTATCCATAATTAAGACTTCAGTAGACTAATTGGTGGTTTCATCAGAGAGAATATAATTAGTAGTTTTATCTGTTAAATTAATTGCAAATCTAGCAGTGGATAAAATATTCAGTTGTTTATCTTGGAATACTTTGAAGCATCTATCTCTTCGCAACACTATGCAGAAGTGAAAACGGAGATAAGTTGGCCAATACATTGGTTAGCATTTAACAATTTATATATCCAATCATGTATTCTAATACTGGTGTTAGAATCTGGTAAAAAAAATGTGGCCAAAGGGAGTAGCTTCCCAGGCGGATTTAGAAAAGCTACAATGAAGAATATTATGTGGAAGAAGATTTCAACACATCATTAACTAACACATACCTACCTACCGACTTGAGTTAGTTGTAACCCCTTCCATTTAGCCACTCTCTTGTCAAATTGATTGACAAGGTCAAAGTGAACAATAGACTCAGTTTGATTCTTATCGATAAATAGTAGTATGCCAAGATATTTTTCTATTGAGCTCCAATTTTCTCACATTCATAGTTTTTATAAGAGACACACATTGGTTTTTGTGCATATTTTTACTAAATAAATAACTAGACTTCTCAGAATTGATCACGTAGCCAAAAAATTGGCTAAAATCTTTAATGAGAGATATTAAATTGTTAGACTCAGTGTGAGAAGCTCTAGTAAAAATAAGATAATCACTTACAAGTAAGGTATGATTTATACTTGAAGCTTCCTTGATGGCCTTTATTAGTGAATCAGCTAAATTGTGCAGTATGCATGAGATATTTAGAAAAGGACTCCATGTAATGAATGCACAAATAAAGAGATAATGAATCTTCTTGTCTCATACCTCTAGTAGGCATGTGGTACTGATGCATTAAAAGATCAGATCACACCAATATTCAAAGAAACATAATTTCCTTAGAACTTCGAATCTATCAAAGGCATTAGACATATCCAGTTTAAGGCACATGGTACCACATTTGTCCGTTTTCTTTTTTATAATATGGACAAGCTCATAGGCAATCATCGCATTAATCTGAATGTTCCTATTTGGAACATATGCATATTCATACGATGAAATGATGTTTCCTATAAGTGGTTTCATTATGTTCATAATAATCCTAGAGATTATTTTGTAGTTTGAAGTGCATAAAGATGAGCTAAAAGTCTGTTAGAGTAGTAGGATTATTGACTTTAGGAGTAAGATATATGAATGTATGATTCATCTCTTTAAGTAGATGTTTGGTATCAAAGAAGCATGACAATATCTCAGACATCATGTGAGACTCGTAAAAAAATTCTGTAGGGATTCAGCCCTAGTCCAACTCAATATGTGTGTATTAACCTAGTAGGTTATCCCTTAGTAGTTTTAATGTGCCTGATTAGTGAATGTTGTGGAAAACTCTAAAAAAAATTGAACATGGATAACACGTGTCCAAGAGAGAGTTTTTCTTCAAAATTGATTTAAAGGATCTTAATTTATAGGAAACAAATTAACCTAAAACCCAACATCAACTTAGTTTTCCCTTTCTCTTCACTCGTTCATTTCTTCATGATATGTTCTTTGCTTTGAAACTTGACGGGAATCAAAAGAAGAACAAATCTCATTCTTCCTTGAAGATATTACTGGCTCATTTCTTGGGTTTTGGTTGATATAAACTGGCAGTTGAGGTAGGTTTTTTTTTCCCTCTTGAGTTTTAATTTTCTGTAATCAATCTTTTATGCCCTAATTAAATTAATTTTTTTCTCTCATTATTTGTTGTTATCGTTAATGTCTTCTTTATTCTAATTTTCTAATGTAATGAATAATGCCATTTAACTTTCATTCAAATCTGTAATTGAAAGTTTGAGATGTTTTCTTAACTATGAGTTTGAGTTCTCTGAAAATTTCCCCATAAACTTTCTTCAAGTACCCGTATTTTTAACAACTTTGCAAAACAAGAACTTTGGTTTGTAATTATAGTTTTTTCTGCTTTTTATTCTTACATATTTAACTACATATGGTTTTGAGTATACAAATGATTTTATGAAGTAAGAATGTTACGTAGCTATCCAAAATTTGGTTTCCATCAAAAATCAAGTCTTGTACTGAACTTTTAAACTAGCCTATTTAATGTTTGCTAAAATGTTCCAATGAGCTTTATAATTGACACTCCACCTACAGTAAGAGGTTCTTGAATGGTTTTAACATAAAGAAAATGAAAATCTAAAAAGGTTCTTATTTTACTGTTGCATAGTTGCATTTGTCAAATTTTACCAATCATATATAGCTTTGCGAAATTAAACCATAAACAATCTGTTAATTTTACTTTGCATTAACCTTTTATTTTATTTACACATAAATGTTAATATTACATCTTCATTTGTTGGTTTACTATCCTTATGAGATTTTTGTTCTTATTTTACATTCATGTTAGCGCCACAACATCATTCTCCACTTTGGCTAGTGATTCATTTCCCTCTTTTAAGAATGAATGCATTTACTCTTTGGTATATTGATTGTACTAGAAGTTGGTGCTTTGCTTTTGGATCAGACTTTGGTAAGTTCCAGCATCGCTGCCTTTTCACTTTTGAGATTTGGTTATGGTTTAGAAAGCGTTCTTTACTTGAGAATTCTCGTGTGATTGCTGTTACAAAGAACTACATAGCTCTACTTTAGGAATGTCAGGTCTTAATTGGCATCCCACCACCTCGGTGGCTACCTGGAAGATCGTTCGAAACGATGGTTGGTATCCGACTACCCTGACGGTGGCTACGACCATATGAATAGTAGAGCAGCTTTAATTGCATCTCTTATTCTCTGGTTTGAAATGTATTTGCGTAAGGATTACTTTCTCTACTTTATCTTTGTTGTTGCTCCTTGTTTACATTTTATATTTTCATGTCTACTTTACGTGTTTGCTGTTGTAACCCCTACTGGGCTGTGGCTCACCCCGTTTGGTTTTATTTTACACAGAGTGCTAAGCGAGGTTGAGGCAGTAAGCTTGGGAAGAGCTTACAGCTGAGAGCTTGAGAAAAAGTTGGTATTTTTGCTCGTCTATGTGTATATCACGGGGTTATCTAGGGTAGTTAGTTTTTCTTTGGTCCCATGTCATTTTGCATTATTTTTGTTGTGATATATATGCTGGGATCTTGTACAAAATATTTATGTGATTTGATATCGGCTTTCGATCCAAGTTCTATTGTATTTTGCTGTGTACATAAAGAAAAATGCTAAGGTCTGAATTTGGATATATTTTAGACTGCATATTTGAACTTGGGTCTGAATATATATAGTAATATCTGCTTAGACTTCTACTCATGTATATTCTAAGTTTTTATGTGGCTATATGAATACTGATGACGCAGCGAAAGTTTTTGTACTCATTTTGGTTTAAACAAACTTTGTACTTAAGTGTATTATATTTGTGTAGCCAAGTCGAGGTGTTCTTCGGTCTAAAACTATCTTATCATGTATTGTAGACTAACTAAGCTTTCAACTGAAGTATTGTGAT
This sequence comes from Papaver californicum, assembly GCA_023531435.1. Classification (NCBI taxonomy): domain Eukaryota; kingdom Viridiplantae; phylum Streptophyta; class Magnoliopsida; order Ranunculales; family Papaveraceae; genus Papaver; species Papaver californicum. Next base: position 2,320,483 of record JAJJMC010010218.1, read on the forward strand.
GAGAAGTTGTTTTCCGTTATACTATTGAATTTAACTAAGCTAGTTCTAACGGATTTATGGAATTCTGTTTTCTTTTCACATACCTCCACTTTATTTGGTTCTTAGTTATATGATATGATCTTTGTTACTTAAGCTAAAATCTCCACTTACTCTGGTGAATATGGTGGTGACTTCTTTACATTTGTTGATTATTTTAAGTTCTTTCCTTTGGCTTTACATGTTATATTTTCTATTTTAATAGTGTTTTGAATCTGTTTAATCTTAAGCTTAGAACTAAGTATTTAAATTGTTAAGTGTATTTGCATGGAGAAATGAAATGAATGGATTCTTTCAAATTTCAAGGGATAGGTTTACATGTTTGAGCTACTTTAAGTACTCATATTCATTTGTATGCAGTATGTCGGATGATTCCCTGTATTTTTCTTTAACATAATTTCTTTTTATCCATTGTTGCTTGATTTCTAAATTGGCCGCATACTTTTACTATTTTTATTCTTATTTCCAAGTGCCGGGAGGTTATCCTTGTTGGACAGGTCGAAATCCAACCCTTTAAAAGGGAATTTTCCGGTCCGTCACACATTCTCCACGAAGGCCATGTTCTGCTTATAAAATCCTGATGGAAACCTATCAGGGCCAGGAACAGGAACAGCGCATGCTGCCATCTAATTAATGTTATTCCTAATTTTTTGCAGAATAATGGGATTCAAAAGCTTATTATTGTCCTCATTAGATATGCAAGGGTCTATGAAATTCAGAAAATTTTCATTGAGAAATGGCTTAGTACTGGTACCTATTGAACTAAAGGTGAAATGCCACTAGGTCTTCAAGTTGTATATGTCATCGGACCATTGACCATTAATAAATTTAAGAGAATGAATATGATTAAAATGTTTCCTTCTGTTTACATAAGTGTGGTTTACATAAGTGTGGTAGTAGGAAGTATTCTTATCAAAACTCTTAATATAATCAATTCTAGATTTTTAAGCATAGAAATCTTCGTAAGCTTTTTGAGCCATTTCTAACTCTTGCTCAACTTACCTTATGGCTTTAATATTCTAGATAGTATGAGGATGACCATTAAGATATTGCAGTTGAGAATCTAGAGTTTTAACCTTATGATCAATGTTGCTAAAAATGGGAAATATTCCAAAGTTTAAGATCATACTTTGACATTTTGAGTCTATTGACCATTCTAAAAGATGGAGAACCCCTAACATTAGTAGAATAAAAGCATTCACAATGACCCCATGAGAGGTAGGATCTTTGAACCAGCATTTAAAATATCTATATGACTTCTTTTTTTATTGGTGATATTAGGACTAGTCACCAGCAAAATTGGTAAATGGCCTTCGCCAATAGTATTAATATAATTTTTTTTTGAGGTCTAGTGATTGAGACACACCCTGAAATGATAAGGATATCAAATACACCACAATCATTTTGATATCAATCTATGCAGACTCACCTTGTATAATCTTATCGGAATAAAAACGATCAAAAAATTATTTCAACAAAGTGATTCTTGGTAATAGTCAAAGTTCTATTCGAACTAATTATGAGATCGTTACCAAAAAGTGATTAATATAAAGTATGATTACTTAATTGTAATGTAGAAAGTAAAGCAATCACACAACTTATAAGATTTTGCTAACGAGGAAAACTGTTTGGTAGAAAAATCCTGGGACCTAGTCTAGTTTTGAACTCTTAAAATTAAGCTGCTAAACAAATTGACTACCTTAACTTCATATAGTTGAGACTAAGTAAACCACCCTAAGTTACCCAGTTCCCTCATTATCCCTACGCCTATAACCAATCTACCAACGTACGTGAATCCCAAGATAGAGCTACTTTCTTGAGTCGCTTCACCATTATAGAGACTTTTACACTCAACTCCTTTGGATCGTAACCCGAAACAGTAAATGACTAACCTGTCCCAGTAACCAACTCACTTATTAATCACCAAGAATATATATATTTATCATAGATAAAGTAGAGTCAAAGGATCTTACGCTTAATCAATAAACACTTTTGGTCAACAGATCAAACCAAGACGACGATTATCAAAATAATCAGTCTTGATGAACAATCTACATCCAAGCAACTTAACGCCAATAGAAAGTTTGTTCGATCTTCTACAAGTGTGATGTTTATCGAGATAAACTGCTTTTGTAATCCCAGATAATGAAGTTCGTATAAAGTCACACACAAACCAAAATGAAAAGTCTTCAATCTTCAAAGTAACCGCTGCAAAAATAACTTAATTTCATTATTTATCAACCACATATAACGAAGTCTGTTAACATTGACTAATCAACAGTTCTATCCCTACAAAATCCAAAATCACTTAGAACTGTGATAGTCAAATCTTCAAATAAACTTAAGTAGCCTTATATCAGAAGAGAAGGACCTTAAAATAGACAAACTTGATCTATTGAAGATGACTCTATTAGTTCAACAAAAGTAATCAAAGAAAACTAAATAACAATTTATCTTTTTACCAACGGTAAAACTAGAGGCTTCTTGATCCCAAAAAAGACTTTAACAAAAGACAACTTGAGGTGTTTCACCTAATTAGATTACTCATATCTCTTTAACAAGTTGACTTTTCCGCATTATAAGGTGTGTTCTGGGATGTGCTTGTAAGAATACAAGACTTCCTGTTTGGAAAAACCGATTTACCAATTTCGAAAATTCTAAAGATATACAATATATGTATATTTCCGAAATTAGCAAATACTAAGTAGTTTCCAACTCATAATGGATTTCTCTCATATTATTACAACTAATATTATCTAGCACATAATCATGTACTTTCCTAATATAACAACTAAAGATATGCAACTTCGGGAAATAGAAAGCATAAAATTTGATACCAAATATAACCTAGAAAAATCGATTTTATAAGATCTTTCCTTGAGTATCAAAGTAGTATACTTGACCATTAAGAAATTCGAGTTTAGCGTACATGTAAAAACCTTATGTCGCCATATATAAACATCCAATATAACTCGTATATATCCTGATATCTGAAAAAAAATCTTGAAGATTAACAAACCGATCGAAAATGTAAAAAAAGTTAGATATAGTCAACATCTATCCTACGATCTATCCTGCTTCAGGAATAGGTCTTGGGATCGGTTCTGACTTTAGGGATCCATCATGAAATTGGTCTTGAATCTCTTTTCAACTACGAAACAAGTTTAGAAAGTCTACCTCCTTAAATTGTGTTTCTGAAATTGCTTTCAAACATATTTCTTAAGGTATGGATTTACCCGGAAGTTCAACGCACTAAATAATAACAAGTTACCAATTAGTGCAATATCATAAATAAGAAGTCTGCTGATAAACTATACTTTGTAACTCTATACAAGTCACCAATACTAAAGTTATTGTAATAAACTTAACTTTGTATGTTATTTTTTCAATGAAAACTGACTTGCACAAACAATAGACAGAAATGGAATAAGTCAAGTATAAATTATTAACATCAAACAGAAGGATGATGTCTTCGGGTATTCATCATTAACTAGAACAAGTCTTAATATTTCTATGTTCTTGGTCTAACCTGACAACGTTTACTTTAGTAATTTAATCAAATATCTCGAATTTTGGAACTAAATTTGATATTAAAACTTTATACCAACGTTTGATGGGTTTAATCGAGCAGTGCTTTAACAAAACCCATTTACCAAATCCCTATCAAGGTTATCCTTCATTTTATCATTTCCATACGCTTTTTGGTCGAAATAAATTGAGTACCGAATCCCTATCAAGCTTAGCCTTTATTTTATCATTTCCATATGCCTATTGGTCGGAATAAATTGAGTACCCACATATCCTCGCTCACCTAAGTCAGAAAATTCAATGATCTGTTGGATTTCTAGGTATTCATAAGTAGTAGGTCTAGTGTTAGTTGATCTCTCATGGGAAAACATTGTGATAATTAAATCACTAATAAGTACCCATGGGAGATCAGCTCGAGCACCAATTTCACCGATGTAGTTCAAATGTTGTAATTTTTCAGCATGGTATGTGGAACCATATAGAAAGGTTGCAAGAAACTCAGATTTACATGGATCCGAGAAAATAATAATATTAATGATCTCATCACTATATTGAACAATTTCAAGATTGAAACCACACTTCCACATAATAACAATACCACTAAAGAAACCAACAGAAAAAAAAACAATTGTTATGGTAGCTTCATTTTTTCATATATTGCTTCATTTTAGTGGAGTCGTTGTTGGTTTTACATTAAAACACAACATCAGAATTTTGACTTCTAATTAAGTTCCATAAAGCAGTCCTAGTTGCAGGGTTGCCGACAGTTCCACAACAACATTCTCATTTTAGGGAAATGAGAGAGATAGCTAGGACTGGTGAGGGAACAACAATATGCAGACGAATTACTAGACCAAAATTTTACAGATAGACAAAAATCAAATACTTATGCAATGGGGGAATTCGAAACACACCAAATAATAAAGAGTTAGTAAACACAACATGCAAATGATTAATAAGCCAAAATTATAATACAAACAAGAATATGGGTAAACAGGGGATTTATAATGAGATTTGTGATGCCGGAAAGCAATCAAACACCAAGGGTTCTTCTCAACTAAAGGCCAAATATGGAATTAGGTTAACCTAACATTTCTAGCAGAACATTAATAACAATAACACATTCACTAAAGAGATAATAATTATTTTTCAAATCAATAAAGATACAGCTAAAAACCAGATCTAAACAGGATGTAAAAATATGGGTCAATCAGAAGTGTTTCAAATTAATAAAGATGTAGCTCCAGGTATCTAACAGTTCTAAATTTTGAGACAAATTATTACATCATTTCGTAAACATGCGATTCTTTTAATTTATAACACATTAAAGTTACAATACACACGTACATATAACAAACACAGAAGTAAAACATAGCAAATGGTGTTATTTCATGAACCAAGATGAGGTGTGTAGGCCTGCATATGAACACAATGTTTAGCAACCAAAAAACCCTCACTCAGAGCATCCACAGTGGGACGACCAAATCATGGACCAAACCCAAATTTGGTCTTTGGTCCGCCTAAAGTTTTTTTACTGTTTCAGATCAATTTTGATCTAAGGACTGGACCAAACCAGAATATAGTGGAGCGTGAAGTTAGTCGTGCGTCTCGTTCAGGCGTAACACTACCTTTCTATCTCGTGCAAGGCGTAATGCTAGAAAACCGTCTCATTGATCCAGGCATTAACCAGAATACCGCCTGATGAAGCGTTCACCCAAGAGCACGTCCATCGGGGCGTTCACCCAATAACATGCTTGGTATTCAGGCGTTAACCAAAATGACGCTTGTCTTGGGCGTGTGGCTAGGGTAATGCTAGTTTTCGGCGTGTGGCTAAGGTAATGCATGTTTGTAAGCGTTATCTAAACTTATGCTTGTGTGTGGGGCGGTGGTGTATACGAGCGCCTCTTCTATTGAAATAACCGTTGAGAGTTGTTGAGATTTCTTACCGTTACAACGATTATCTTTTGGTGTACCTATATAAATGAATTGGTTGATTGAGTATTTCATATACTATTAACCCATTTCATTTGTATACGAGAAAAATTTCACTAGTTTCATATATTTGTCTTTCAAATCAGTTAGAAGTATGGTACCAAAACCACGAGGTCCAAATATTTCTACATTTGAAGATATAACGATGTGTAGAATTCATTTATTAATATCTCAAGATTGTAGTGTTGGTTCCGATCAATCAGAAGAAAAATTATGGTCTCGCATCTTACGTGGGATGAAAGAAGCCATACCTACAATGTTGGAGCGCACTTGGACCTCCATTCAGAAACGATTTCAGGGAATAAGTAAAGATGTGGCACTTTACTATGCAAAAGAGGCGGAAGTGGAACGTGAACACCATACAGGATGGGCCCCCGAAACAAAGGTAAGTACCTGTTTAATTTTTGTCCCGTACATTATTGTTTTGAACTGTATATCGTGCATTAAACTTTTTTTAAAAAAATAACAGATTGAAGAAGTAAGGAAGCTAACAGTGGCAAAATGTTTAAGCATGAAGATAAACATTCAAGGTTTGTAGTATTTATCATAATTCCCTAATTTTATAATTTCATAAACATTCATTATAAAGGAATATAAACATTCATAATTCCAAAATTTCATAAACAATCATATCAAATCAAGTAATCAAGAACTTAAAATTAACCACAACCCAACTCAAATTAACCAACAACTTAATCAATTCTAAATTCAAATCAATTAATTCTCATCAATTTTTTATACCCAATTTACAACTTCCAAAACCCTAGAATTATACCCAATTGCAAAATTACAATTCGCAAAACCTAATATTTCTATATCATAATCATATCTTTAATCTTTAAACATATATATACAAACTTAATTAACAAAACATTACAATAAATCATAATCTAAACCTATGAACTCCATTAAAATTCATATAAAAGTTTGAGTTTCATACCTTGCCTTGAGATAAACCTAACTTAGATAACTTTGTTTTAAAGCTGCCACAGTTTTGCTAGCTTTTTCAATTTTGAAAAAAGGTTAAGAAGAGGAGGGAGAGGCTTGAAGTGGTAGGTGTACGCGTCTGGTGGAAATGTTTGAAGACTCTGGAAGAGATAGAGAAGAGAAGGAAACATAAAAGTCTATGCCCCATCAGGCGTTCACCCATACAAACGCCTGATGAGACGCGCGTTAGGCTAAAATAACGCTTGATTAGACGCGCATAAGGCTAGAAAAGCGCCCGTCTTCATGATAACACGTACCACCTGCACGAGTAGAATAGTCACCGGGCGTGTTGCTAGGCTAACGCTCCATCAGGCGTTCGTCTACACACACGCCTGTCACTGGGGCATGCCGCTAAGCATGCGTCTATCATTATTAAAGGTTAAGTACCTGGTTAACGTCATGAAGAAAACCAAACAGAAATAAAATAGCCATTGTTGAATCAGAACTACATAGCCTGCATACAACATATATACAAAACTAATCAGCATATGTACAAAATTAAAATCAAAACCAAAATTTAATAAATCAAAATTTCAATAAAAAACTAAACACATTTCCTATTCAACACATTTTTCCAAAATTGATAAAGTAATACATTAAAACCCAAAAATAATTCCCCCAAATATTAAATCCCTAACTTTCAATTATTTCAATTTCTAACCATCACTAAAATTAATTTAAATACAAGATCCTGATCTTGTTTGAATAAAAATTGATGTATAAAAGCCGAAACATCACTAAAATGAAATTATTAGTTTTTCTCACCATTAGAACGCCTTAGGTTGTTTCAAATATACCTTATCCATCTGCAAACAACAAAAGATACAAAACCAATCAAAATCAATAGTCAATAAAGAAGTTCTACTACAACTTTACATTGAAATTAAACATTTTGAAAAACTCTAAATTAAAATTTAGCATACATAGATTAAAGTTCTGGAAAGACAAAACAAAATCAAAACGAAATAAAATTTTAGATATAGTAGATTTGGAGATGAAGATAGTGAGATTGTTGGGGATGCTATACTTGTTCATCCATGGTTGAGTATCTTCGGAGGTGAATGGGGACGAAGAGAAAGACGGGAGAGTTAGATTTAAGAAAACCTAATTTTACAAATAAGTGTTCATTACCTACAAAGGGTATGTGAACTTAAGGTGTGACACGATGTATTTTAAGTTCGGATAGGATGAACACTAAGCGTTATCTTGGACGGTCAAGATTAAATTTAAAATTATATTTACACCTATTACCAACGGTTTTTCGGTTCGATTTTGTGTTAACTAGAACCAAACGAAGATCATCAGTTTTTAACAACATGAAAACTATCCCATACCATTGGATAAATGTTACAGTTTGATCCCATGCCATTTGATAAATGGTACAGTTCAGTTTAGGCTTAAAGGGTATGGCACGGTGTGGTTTTACAGTTTGTATTGTACCATGTACAACCCTAGTTATAAGTGTTTAAGAATGTCCTATTTATATGTCTTTTTCGAGATTGCCTGGTCCGGATACGAAATTTTCTTTCAAAAGAGTTGGGGGATTGTCCACCTGAAGCGATTGCCATTATCCAAAAAAGAATTTACTTTTATATTCTCGAAATCTTTTCGTTTCAAAAAGATACGTTGTATTACTATATATGCGTACCTAAAAAAGATAGGTCGGTTTCCATTGAATGAAAATCAAATGTCTAAACATTACTAATTTTCCCATAGAAAACCATTTCTCTCTCTTCATTTTATTTTTTAGTGGATTGTTTCACTATTATACTGTTTATTTTAACATATAGAGGGACCACTTTTTCCTCTGATTTTTTTTTTAGTTTAAAATGGTAAATTATAAGAAATATTTTTTTTAAAAATGGCTATAATAATTAGAATCCTTAACTCTTATGTTAAACCAAACATATCTATCTATATGAAGTAAAACGAATATGATAATTGAACCCAACGCTTCTAAATTTTATCCCAGAAAAGATAAAACCTATTGGGCCCGAAGACAATTGGCATATGTATTAATGTCTCCTATAAATTAATTTTAGCTTCAAAAATCATAGTTGACAGACTAAATAAAGTCCTTCATATCACCTTATCGACCGACCTTTGTTCTAGGGGGATTTTTTTTTAATAATAAAATGGATTTAGCAGAGCACTCTGCTTGGATACAATCCTGAATCCTTAATGAAAAGGATTTATACCAATCTGTTTTTCCTAATAAATCAATAGAGTATTGTGCAGTTGTATGTGCTACATTATTTTTTTCTCTTTTAACAAAAGAGCATGCCCAAGAATCAAATTGTTTAAGTAAATAAAATGCAATCTCCAATGATATTGTTATGTATCCAGTGAAGTGCGCCTCTTTTTCCATTTGTTGCCTACACAACATTGCTGCAATCTCCTTCCAAATGAACTTTCTTCAATCCCATTTCTTTTTCCCAATAAACTGCCTCCAGTAATGTTATTGCTTCAGCCTGTTTTAACTCTACTACTGTGATGGGGATGCATCTAACTCCATAGCACATACCTACAAAACCACGACAAGTTAGGCCAATTCCTGATTTGCTTGATTCTCTAAAGAATGCAGCATCAAAGTTTATTTTGATGTCTCCCAAAACTGGACTCTCCCATTTTTGAATCTCTTTAATTCTTGTAACTGAGACATTACTTTGATTAGTTTTTGTATCAACCAATCACTATACTACCTGTGTATCTCTCTTGCTATGTTTTCTTCTTTTACCTGCACATTCTCAGATATCAATGAACATCTCGCTTTCCAGATAATCCATAAAGCAGTAGCAATTTTGTCAGTATTTAGAGTATTACTAGCAGAATTTTTAACTGCAGATAAGAAATTACTTACCATCCAAGCATGTAGAGGGATATTATTCATAAATTGGTATAAAGCAACATTTGTAGCTCTCCAGATTTCTTTTAAAATCTTACAATCACAGAAGAAATGCTGAAAAGCTTCAGTTTCCACAAACATTGGGGCAGTCAGGCACATACCTAGAAATTCTATCTCTCAAAAGAAGACAATGTTGAATACATTTCCAAAGAAAGTGTAAAGTTCTAGGAGGAAGGTCATGCTTCCAAAAACTTTCCAATTCAAATTACTTTGAATATTTTTATTAGCAGAATTTTGAATAACTTTGTAAGTAGACTTGACAGAAAAGTTACTATCAGGAGTATGTTTCCATCATAAATTGTCAGTACCATGGTTAGAAATTCTTATCCTAGAGATGCTACTAACTGACTAGTATCAAATAAAGCATTAATAATATTAGCATTCCACTGATTGGTATCTTTGTCTATAAGTTGACTGACAGTTTTTATACTAGAAGATGCTAGTGTGTGTTCTACGGGTTTGTCTCTATATGGTATCCAAATTTCATTCCCGATGTTAATTATATATCCATTACCAATCTCCCAACAAATATTTTTTCTAATTATCTCAAGACCTTGTTGTATTCCTTTCCAAATCCAAGATCCATAATTAATACTTACCTCATTGAGGGGATTAGTGTCAGCAAAGTACTTACTCTCCAAGAGCTTGACCCATAATACATTTGGGGAGTTTATCATTCTCCAAGACAATTTTGCAAGAAGAGCCTGGTTCATTATTGCAGATTGTTTGATTCCGATACCTCCTAATTCTTTAGCTTGAGCAACATCCTTCCATCTTCTAAAGAAAACTCTTTTTCTATCTTGATGTTTGTTCTACCAGAATCTTATTTGAATGGAATCCAGCTTGCCTGTCATTTTTTTTAGCATAGGGAAGACAACCATATGATGGTTAGCCAAGGTACCAAGGACAGATTGAATGAGAATAGTTCGTTCAGGTTGATTCATAAATTTAGTTTTCCAATCTACAAGTCTTCCTTGAGATTTCTTAATTGGACAAGAGAAAGATTCCATCTTGTTTTGTTGAATGAGAAGAGGAACACCAAGATACTTGTCATTTAAGGATATTTTCTTGATTTGCAGAATGTTAGCAATATCATTCTTGTCTCTATTAGGAATTCTAGGACTAAAATCTAACCTAGACTTGGTGAAATTCACAGCTTGACCAGAGAAGAGGCTGGATTGCTCAATGATTATGCTTAGTTTTCTAGCATCTTTGACATTAGCTTTGGTAAAAAGAAAACAATCATCTGCAAAAAACAGATGAGATATATAAGGGAAGTTTTTATTAGCTTTCATGCCATGAAAATCACCATTTTCTTCAGCAGCTATTAGAGCTCTAGAGAAAGAATCCATAACTAAGATAAAAAGATAGGGATAGAGAGGGTCTCCCTATCTTAGACCTCTTTGGGGTTTAAATATATCACCAGGGGAACCATTTAACATTATAGATGTAGTAACAGTAGAGAGATATTGATCTATCATTTTGCAAAAAATATCACAGAAGCCTAATCTAGAAAGAGTGTTCAAAAGGAAACTTCATTCTATTATATCAAAGGCTTTGGACATGTCTAATTTAATGACCATCCAATAAGCTCCTTTGCTATCAGAATATTGCCAGTTATAATCCTATCAGAAAGGAATGTAGATTGGAAAGGAGTTATTATTATGTATAATAAACTCTTTAATATAGTAGCAATCAGTTTATATATGATTTTATAAGCAACATTACACAGGCTAATGGGTCTAAAATCTGCAACAGTTGTATGATTATTGATCTTAGGAATAAGACTGACAAAATTGTGATTAAGCTATTTGAGCATATGTTTACTTTTGAAGAAAGATTGAACCATACTTACAGTATCTGCTCCTATGGTTGACCACATTTCTTGGTAGAAACCTGGAGGGAACCCATTAGGACCTAGTGTAGTCCAATGTTCCATGCTGAAAACAATATTTTTGACTTCTTCATGGCTAGGGATTCTAAGCATCATCTCATTGTCAGCTGCATCAATACAAGGGATAATATGGTCCAGATAATAAATAACATTAGGAGGCATTATAGTTCTGCTCATTTTGAAAAAATGATTTTTCAAAATTGACATCAATGTCTTCTCTCTCAGTAAGCCAAACACCCATCTCATTCTGCAAAGTATCTATTGGGGTTTTTTTTCTTCTAAAATTGGTATTATTGTGAAAGTAATGAGTATATCTTTCACCAAATTTAAAAGCTTCCTCTTTACTTCTTTGCCTCCATAAATCTTCTTTAATGTCATACCAACGCTTAAGCTTATTTTGCACATCAACAACAATAACAGTTAGGAGAGTGATTAGGAGCAAAACGATTCTGAAGATGGTTTTCTAGCTTAGGTATTTAGGTATTGATATCACCAAACACATTATAATTCCAATGCCTCAGATCATTTTTAGTAGTGAACAGAGATTTGCTGAGTCTGAAGGATGGAGAACCCATATCAGTTTTGTTCCAACTACCAATGATAATATCTTTACAAGAGGGATCTCTAAACCAAGTTCTGTTAAATCTAAATGGTTTAAAAGCCTTAGATTCATTTCTAGCATTAGTTAAGAGTACGGGGCAATGATCACCAGCCAAAGGGACAAAATGACAGACAAGCTGTTTTAGGATAGTTATTGTACCAGTCTATATTAGTTGCACATATGTCAAGCCATTCCAAGATTAATTCCTGACCTTGTCTCTTATTAGTCCAGGTGTAAGGGTTTCCTATATAAGACATGTTGTGTAAATTATAAATAGCTAGGATATTATTAGCATTATCTAATTCAGATTGACTAACATGATTACCCCCTTCTTTTTCATCTTGGCTTATAACAAAATTAAGGTCCCCTAAAACATCCTATTATTAGATCCTTCAAATGCAGTCTAGTATATTTGTTTCCAAACCCACAAACATTCCAAGACAAGTTTTGCATATTGAAATTTTTATGTAAAGAAAAAGTGTAGGAAAAGTAATTACTTGAAAATTTTAATTTAGAAAGTTTATAGTTTAGTCTAGGATTTACCAATTTCTCCCCATTTGTATTTTTGGCTTGTTTTTCTGAATGTCCTTTAAGGTTATCTGTATTTCCAACAGATTATCATGTATATGAAGTGCATCATGAGGACTTGTAGAGTTGTGGGTTTGATTGTTCCTCTGTCTTTTTCCTAGTCTAGCAGAATCATTGCCATCACCTTCAGTATTAGGAAGTACCTTATCAATATTAATTAAAATTCCATCTTGAGGAGGCACAAATTGAATTTGTTATTGTTTTTTTTTTTTTGTGTTCTTTTGGGTATTCGTATCATATTTCTATCTTGTGCAATTTGTTTCTTTCCTTTGATATTCTTTATTCCAAAATAGTGTCGCTTCTTATAAACAACCTCTAAATATTCAGATGCATCTTTACAGACACCCTTGTTGTGCTTAAGGACGAAGCAGTTGGGACAGATATTGTTTGGTTGCTTCTCATAAAAATATCTAATCCACCTTGTACACCCTGCCTCAGTAATGGCCATCACTCCTCTTTTCATTGGATTGTTGATGTCAATAATGACACAGACCTTCACAGGATCCCCTATACTAGGAATAGCATTTTCAAGGTCAACTGCAATAACCTCCCCCATAAGTGACCCCATCTTTTTAACTGCCTCTACATTCGTGTGTTCTGGTAGTAACTTCTTCAGCTGAATCCAAAAGCACTGGTTTTTACAATCAAGTTTTTGGTAAATCACATTAGAACTGTAATCATGAAGCATGGCAAGGTACCCATTAATACTCTAAGGTCTTGTTTCAAAAATCTTTTTGGTTGTTTCATTTTCATTGAATTTAAAAACCATAATATTATCTTAAATTTCAAAAATTTGAACTTCATCTTCATCAAGGAATAACCAAGTAAAGCCAATGTTCTTTTCCACTACCTTCATTCCCATTTTACCTTCAATTATAATCCTTCCAATTAAGCAGTTCTCCCACTGAGAATCAATTTCTCCCTTATTTTCTTCAGTTTGATGGATTATGACATCCAAATCATCACCTAACTCAAGAGTTTTTGTCTTGAATTTTTGTACCAGATCGGAACAGATTGATTGTTTTCCATAGTCATATTCCATTTGCAGAATGAAAGCAGTTCTGCAGTTGTTACATTAACCCTATGGATTTTTGGACAATTATAGCAATCATCTAGCTGTATTAGGTTTGTGTATCTTTGGTAGGGTATTTCCTTAAAGAATGGATTGGTTGTTTTGGTATGTGTCCTACATCTATAGAAAGAGAAATATATGCATATGACCAAGAGAGTAAAAATAGGAGTAGATACCATATTTGGTAACTATGTTTATGAATTTTGAAATTGCTAGAATTACAGTATTTTTTTTTCTTTTCTAGATTTGTTGGATCGACTTGTGTTTTTTTATGAAGAACGCCTGCATAACAACAATGATAATCTTCTGAGATACTGATGCTTCTACGAGCAATTTGACAACCTTTGCATACGCCTTTACCACTTCAGATATTATGGCAAACGATATTTGGAAACAAACAAGCTGTAAACACATAGGGAGAAAAGAAAGTTTAGTTAGACATACTCAAAACAAATACAAGAGGAGATTTTTGAATATAGAACTGAATGATTATAAATTTTTCAAAGAACAGATGAAAATCTAGCCCATTTTTTGAAAAATCCAATTAAAATCAATCTTCCATTTTTAATCATGTAGTAGAATAGTGCATTAGATTAGCAAGTAAAAATTGAAGAAGATAAAGTTTCATTGAGATCCGCAACTGATAAAAGAAGCTAATTCATGAAAAAAATCATATCAAGAGAGAAATTGTAGATGTTAAGAAAAGAGAATCAGAGCATAATCATTGAGCGGGATGGAATTTTTTTTTAAAATGGGTTAACTCAGTGAAGGAACCGATTCGCAGAGACTCTGATGCAGCGCATAATAAAGAAAAGAAAGAAAAGATAGGTTTTGTTCAGACTTCAAATATTCCTAGGAATATCGACTGTGAACAACGATAATTATTTAGACTTCGGTTTCCCGACTATAAACAATAATCGATTAAACTTGAACAAGTTTAAGAAAATAATTATTATTAATCAAATTCAACTGTATAAAATAATACATGGAGGACTCTTTTATAGACTTGGGAAAAACCCTAACTTGCCAGTCAAGAAAGGATGAAAAAACCCCTAAACCGACTCAAACTTTAATTTTCGTTTTTGGAGCTCTTTGTATAGATAACTCCTACTAAACAAACCCTAAACTTATCAAAAACCTATAAACTTGTTTCCCAAGGTATCTACTACCTTTAGGCAACTTTCCTAACTTATTAAAACTCTTAAAATAAACTTCTAGACTCTTCTAAAATTACCCTAAATAATAAATCCGAAAATTAATTATTTTTTTACTAAAAATAACATTAATAAAATACAAATAATAATAATAAAATAATAAATTTATTTTCCATAAATCTCCCTCCATCATTCTATCGGTATTGGAGAAGATTCGTCCTCGAATCTTGCCGGTACCATGTTCTGCATGTGTAACTCGTTGATGACAATCTTCATACACATGAATTGATGTTGTAAAAAAATAATTTATGCACCGTATAGTAGCATTAGATATGATGGAATCCCAAAACGGATCTTCATAAGTTGATTCAACAAATTCTCTCTTGTTAAGGTAGATATGAGAGACCGTTTGTGCATCACAATAATCAACAACTAGCTTATTTTCGGGCAAGGACAACTCATCAATATCAGGAATTTCTAAATCAATAAGTTCATCAGAATTAGATGACTCACCATGAAACTCCATTAAATCTTGTGAAACTTCTTGGGGTTGTTTTTCTTTGTCAGAAACATGATGTTTTTCGCCTTTTTGAGAATAAAATTTCATATCCTCCTCATCATCAGGATATTTATCAAAGATCGGAATTGTATATCTCTCAACAATAACTTGATTTTGTGCATCATTGTCATGACGGCAAAACAAGTCTTCAAAGTCGTTATCTGTAATATTATTTTCTTCTATAAGCGAGTATGGTTTAGATCGAGATTTTAGTGACTTCTTCAAATAATATTCTATCACATCCAGAATCTCCTTCTTTGATTTGATCAGATATTCACATCTTCTCGGATCTTGTCTTGCTGACAATTTATTAACCCTGACTACTCGTCTTAATAACATCAAATAACCCTAGAATCAAACTTAGCTCTGATACCAACTGATGCAGATCGGAAGCTAAATAAAAGAAAAAAAAGAGAGGTTTTGTTCAGACTTCAAATATTGCTAGGAATATCGACTATGAACAACGATAATTATTTAGACTTCGGTTTCCCGACTATAAACAATAATCGATTAAACTTGAACAAGTTTAAGAAATTAATTATGATTAATCAAATTCAACTATATAAAATAATACATGGAGGACTCTTTTATAGACTTGGGAAAAACCCTAACTTGCTAGTCAAGAAAGGATAAAAAAAACCCCTAAACCGACTCAAACTCTAATTTTCGTTTTTGGAGCTCTTTATATAGATAACTCCTACTAAACAAATCCTAAACTTATCAAAAACCTATAAACTTGTTTCCCAAGGTATCTACTACCTTTAGGCAACTTTCTTAACTTATTAAAACTCTTAAAATAAACTTTTAGACTCTTCTAAATTTACCCTAAATAATAAATCCGAAAATTAATTATTTTTTTACTAAAAATAACATTAATAAAATATAAATAATAATAATAAAATAATAAATTTATTTTCCATAAATCTCCCTCCATCAGACTCTCTCTCCAATTGTAGCTTCTTCCTCACTCCAGTGCAAATCAAATCTTGGTATTTATATTTAGAGATTTAACTCTACAGGGTATAAATCCGTCTTCGAATGTTGAATTGCCGTCTTCACCTTCAATTCATCCTCCACCTTCTTCAGTACCATCAGTAACTGAGTAACATGATGCCTTTGAATTGACCAATTATTCCGTCTGCACAACCTGTTAATATACTAGGGGAGATAAATCATCGATAATATCTTAATTGCTCATGAAATTACATATACTATAAAAAATTAGGTGAAAAAAATAGTGGGTTTGGATACCAAAGATCAAAACTGATAGTTACTTTGAGATTTTAGATTCATTTTAGAAAAGAATAATTATGCACCTATGAAAAGGAAACCCATGATTTTTCATATGATTTTCTTTGGCTACGTGCCTTGATCGAAGGTACGATTACCGTAAATCACCGGATTTTAAATTTTCAATACAAATGATAAGTCACCTCTTAAAATAAATCTCAAAAGAGACCTCAGTCGGCTGATCATATTCGTCTGTAGAAATAAAAATTATTTACTAATATAACTAGTATTTTTTTATTTTTTTAAAATAGGCGAAGTAGGCCCACCATCTCCGGTGGGGACTCAACCAGCTGAGATTGGCCTCACTACCAACTCGGCCGGCCCAAAACCCACACTACCGCTACTACAAATCCCTCACTGGGATCGAACGCAAAACCTCTCACATGTTGTAGGTGATCCACTAGACTAGCTAGTGAATGTTGTAGTTAAAATTGTCAATCGGGCTGGAAATCTCTCAATTACGCATGCATCATAGTTTTCCAGCTAAATAGCACTTGAATTTTTCCAACTAATGTTTTTTCTTGGGTACATTCCCAAGCCAATCTATGATGAAGAGTACTCTAAATTTGAGTTTGCATGACCGTAATTGTTAATGGTGATTAATGAATTAATTCAAGATCGTAAAGGTTGACAAGGCCAAATTGCCACCAATTTTTACTTTCCGGGATTGCGGTACTGGTTTTAGTTCTTTCCGCTTTGATATCTATTCATTCAGTAAGAACTAAGAAGTTAACTCATTTTGAACAGTCGATATGCAGGTCGTGGGTATCCCAGAACATATCAAGCCCATCCTTCAAATCTTCTTCCACCCACTACATCAGTCTTCGGATCTTTTCTCCTGTGGTTTCATGTGGCACTTCAGTCTTCAGATACTCCCATTTTACCTGGGGATGAGCATTTGATCTGAAATCCGGACCAACTGTATTTTGGCGGGTAAGTATCCGGATTGTTCATTAATGGATTGGATGCGGATGAGATTTTTGAAATCCAATGAATTACGGATTGGATCTGGGTGCAACCTTAAAAATTCGTCGGACATCCAGATTCGTTAGTACATTTTTTTTATCAAACTTCTTCAATACAAATATGAAGTTAGTACATTTATTTTTTTGCCAAATTAGGTATTCCTTTCATGTCATACTTTGATGATCTTATAGATACAAGACCAACATATTTATAGGTGGACATACTTGATCCCAAGCATTAAAAACATCTTATTTCAAAGGGTCGTGTTTTCTTTCCTCTTCAAGTTTTGAGTAACTTCAAAGCATTATACTTAAATCTAATTTTTGAACCCTTAAATAATGCAGTCTTATTTCTAAAATGACCCACAAACTTGTTGTCTCTATTTTTCTACTATAAACCCTTAAATTATGAGCGGATGGACGAAATGGATGCGAATATGAAATTTGAAATCCGTTATGAATTGGATTGGTTGCGGATGAGATGAAAACCGGTCTATACCGACGCATGCCCACCTCTAATTTACCCGTTCTTCGTGAAATTTACGTGGTTGGTAGAAATTGTGCAGCGTTTTGTCGAGACTTGGGCTTCATAAATCAAGTTGTGTAGACAGGTCCAGGACTAACCTTTCTACGCAGTAGGAATTACTATATAATCCTATATACAAGACCCGTTTAATCCCTAATCCATCTATCAAACCCGGTTTAACCCCTAGTCCAAAAACTTGTTTTTGTTCAAAAATTCTAATCCAGGATCCATCCATACGTGTAGTCAGAATCTTTTTTATTTCTAAATACCCATAATACCCTTTCTATATATATCAATAGTAGAAGCAAACCATGTTTCATTTTGTTCTAAATTTCTTTTTCAATATCTGTTTCGGGGAGTTCTGGCGATGGATATCGACCTTGATCATTCACAAATTTAATCTCAGATTTTTGTAATTGGTAAGTCGTTTTACTCATTATTGATCTTATTATCAAATTTGTTTTTAGGGTTTTTTCATTTATTTTTTTCCAGAGTTTCTAATTAGGGTTTTCTTCATTTTCTCAATCAAATCTCAAAATTTCTAGAGAGAAAAATGGAAAGTGATGATCTATAAAATCAATCGAGTCGATGATGATTTAACGTAGACAGATCGTTGATGTTGAAAAAGGATATCAAAATCCCGATAGTAACAATTCATATTGCAAATCCTGATCTTGAGATGATGGGAATCTCATTGATTTCTCATTCTCTCCACTTCAACTTGATAGATATACCAATAATCTGGTGTATTGTTCTCTTCAACCTCCTTCTGGTAAGGACTTTGGATGTTTGTCAATTTGTTTTTTCAAGAGTATTATTTTGGTTCTGATAAATTATTGTTTTCAATTGATTTTATAACATTTTAACAATGCTAGTTGATATCTTAATAAAGCAATTTCTCCCTTTATATGTTTATACTTTATTATTGATAAGTAATTTTCCAATAACTCATGTACAAGGATGATTCAGGTGTGGTCGAAAGAAATACATTTCTTATTTCCGTGACCAAAGCTTCTTTTAGCACCAAAATTAGATATCAATTCTTTTCGAAATTCGTTTCCATGTCCTTGGTATATTTTTTATTTTATATGTTGTTTGGAATGTCGATTTCTACTTAAATGTTTGTCCCCACACAAGCTCTGGAAGCAAATAATTTTATCAATAATAATGTTACTGTTTGAGGATATTTTATCGATTTTTTTTCAAGGTTTTTTATCATGAATACTGGTACAATCTCAGGATTTCGCAGTTATTGCTGTCTTTTCTGTTTAACAAATGCCTGTATTAGTTCATTAACTTTTCTTTTGACGTGTAATGGAATTTGTATCAATTCTAGATGGGAATTTTGTGTAATCCCTGTATAACATGTTTTCGGCGATGTGTGAATAAAACATTTTACGGAAATCGTTCTTCTATTTGTTCAACTAAGTGCAATTCGAAGCATCCTAATCCCCTATTGCTTCAAATAGAATTGGTGAGATTATTAATGACCTTCTGAACTCTTACAGTTCGTCATACAGAGTAATCTGCAATATGTTGCGCTTAGTGCTTTGAGAAGAGTTCCTCTAGACCCTGGGAATCCAGCTTTCCTTCACCGTGTTGTACAGGGGTAAGCAATATATAGTCATCTGAGTCAACTTTCTTTTCCTTTTGAATCTAAGTAATCATGTTTGACGAGTCTTAACTTTTAAGTGGTTCCTGATTTGGAGGATGCCAAAACCTAGTTGTTGCACTATTCGTAGTAGAACTTCATTTGTGATAAATTAGTTTTCTTCGTTAAATGATATTTTATTTTATGTTTTCAAGTCGGTGACGTGACGGTTCTTCCATGGATGACTTAAAAAGCCCAAAATGTCTATAACCTATTAAGAATTAGATGTCATACGTTAATCCTACTAAGGTGATAATGCTCTGTACATCTGTGAATATGAAGCTTCTAAATTAGAGGATTTCATCGTATAATTTCCTTCTACCTTGTGTAGTTTACATGCTCTTTTTATTTTGAAAGAGCCTTTTGTGCTCATTCTTATAGACTACCGTTGTTAATCCTATTTTTCGTTGTGACATGGTTCTTGTTATGAAAATGTATTCTTATAGGTAAGTTTGACGATTAAGTTTGACATGTGTTTAACCATCAGAGTAAATATCCTCGTACTATATATGATTTGGCAAGCTTTGTTAGGGATCTACCAGTTGGTCAGTAACTAGATTATTGTACTTTGCTAATCACCTTATCTTCAGAACCAAAGTTAATAGCTCCAGAATCGTTCAGCTTTTATGGTCTTGTAACTTGTACAAAGCCATTAATCTCTTTCTAGTATTACATTGTAATCAAGTTCTTCTGTTTTTTTGGGAGTATTGGATTTTCCGTGGCAGTTACATGAATGTTGCACGCTTGACCTGATTTTTGGTAAACATTCATGGCATCTACGTATATATTGCACTCTTTTGTCTTTAGCATGTTACTTTGAGGTTGCTGTTATATTTACCTTTACTGCTGATATATTTTGGCTTCTGTAGTTACATATTTAGTTAATTGAGACTCACTTATCACTGTAGTGTATCATTTGTTGATCCAGTTGCTGTGAGGCATGCTCTGGCAATGATTTCTGAGTTGGCCACTAAAGATCCTTATTATGTTGCTATGGCTTTGGGTAAGTTGCTTAATTCTACATATACTTATTGTTCACAGATTAGTAGAAAGTAATATTCTCGTTACATAATTAATAGTCAATTTTTCGAGATTTTGAATGAAAAAATCTGCTGGAAGGTGGGGTGAAATTGGCGGCAGAGGGGTCTTAGCAATATGGTGTTTTAGTTGGATTTAAATATATTTCTAACAGCTTCTTTTATGTTTTTTGAATTGTGTGCCCACAATGATTATGTTATTACAGTGGGGTTTACAGTTTTCCGATTCTTGTTTCCTTCGGTATATATGTATATGTACTGTGATATCTACTAGGTTTTAATTCAGTGCATATCAATATCTACTAGTTTTTAACTCAGTACATATCAATATCTACTAGGTTTTTACTCAGTGCATATGAATATCTACTTGGTTTTTACTGAATGCATATCAATATCTACTAGGTTTTCAATTCTTATTTTCTTCAG